>VDFB02360445.1:0-11838 GCA_007258455.2 Sequoia sempervirens
TGCTACTCAAAATAGGATCTAGATGCTAGAGTGCAAGCATAGGGAGAGTCATAATGTGTGCCCAAAGAAATGGCATCAAAGAAACTTGGCATCCTTTCATACAACAAGAATGCACAATTACACAAGTCCCATGCCCCACGAGCGGGCATGTCTTCCCAACCATCCTTAGCCTATAAGAGCACTAAAGGCATGCAGGGGTATCCAATAAACCATAAATGACTTCCACAATTCACTCTAGTACCTAGTCCTAGGGTTGATCTCATTCTATACGAACAAGGAAATATAACCAAAGCAATAGTGCAACTCACAATGAAATTCACATTCGAAAACACAAAGCATTCACACCTCTTGCGGCAATATTCACATTTTTACACTAAAATAGCAAATTGGAAATTTAAACAAACAAACGGATCCGAAACGATCCCATTTAAAGAATTCATATGCATTTTCTATCATTCCCTATTATAATATGCAATAATATTTTCAAAATTCCACTTTTAAACAAAGTCCAAATTTTCACACATAACCAGGTTCCACCATTGATGAAGCTTGAAAAAGCTTAAAATTTCAAAGTTTGAAAATAAAAAATGTAAGAATACCCTTTTCATTTAAATATGCCCAACAACACACTTTTAATATAAAAACAACCATTTGTTTTAAACCAAACCCAATTTCTCAAATAACCAGATTTTACCATTGACGAAGCTTGAAAAAGCTTAAAATTTCAAAATTTGAAAATAAAAAATGTAAGAATACTCTTTTGATCTAAATGTGCCCAACAACACACTTTTAACATAAAAACAACAATTTGTGCCTTCAATTAAAAATTTGGCATAGTAACCCCATATTTGGGAAAATTCTCAAAATTTCACAAGACAAATTCTACACTATCAATTTGATCCAAACAAAATTCATAAAATGATTCTAACATACTACCAATGCATTTAGAATCATTCAAACCTTTTTAAATCAAGTAAATATGAAAAAATGATAAAATACCTCCATTCCCAAGCAAGAAATTCAAATGAGTAGATGTTTGCACACAAGCCATGAGAGCACACAAAATCAAAGCCATCACTTCATTTCCCCATTCCTATCCAAATGCAACTAATCCCATGCAATTTCATGCCCAATTGCTCCCGCAATGAACAAATCAATTTTTCAGCAAAAGAGGGTTTTCCCCTCACATTTCTCTCCCAAAATATGCTACAGCCAAAATGAATTCACTTTTTTCTCCTTTTAAAACTCTCTTTCCATTTCACTTTAAAAAAAAACCATATTGAGAATTATCTTTTAAAATATACTAATTTATATCATTTCCTTCTTTTTCCCAATATATAATTTAAACATTCAATTTATAGCATAAATCAACATTTTACATAAAATCACATTTTAGGTCTTTAAAAGTGCAATTTAAATTTAAATAATAAAAATAATGCTTATAATTTCCTAAATGAACCTAACCACACAAATTATGTGATTACGATTAGACATAATACACATAAGCCCAGTTAACCCTTTTAAATATTAAATTCCTCCCATTTGATCATAAAATGCATTTCCTATATTAAAATTTATGGAAAAATGCAATTTAACTCAAAAGCTCAGACACTCTTCACAGGCCGACCACATAGTGGATTAAGGTTTTCCGGAACGTGACCAATCACGGTATTTGAGGTTTGCACTAATTAATCAAAGACAGATCATACCCAATTGGGTACGACGATAAGGGTTTGGGTCAAGGGTTGGCCAATGTGCTATCTCCTGTTAACCACTGTCAGGGAAGGTACGCTCAGACCTGTGGAGTTAGGTGGAGTCGATACTTGGTACCTGTAACATACACACACAACGATGCACCTGTGCATATACATATATACATAGCCAAAGCACATACTACATCTTAACTGTAGTTATCTACCATATATATCAATTAATTGCATCAGCATAGCTAATCATGATAACCTTTCACTTAATCAACAATATCTAATCTCATTATAAGAACATTTAATATCAAGAATACCAAATAAAAATCAAAATGCTATCTTACCCAGGCTAGGGTTAGAGAGGTGTTACATCTAGTTGCATGCCTTTCGTGTTGATGATCTGCCCCAAGTATAAAATCTTTGTCATTGCAAGTTTGCATTTAGATTCCTTCGCAAAAAAAAAATTGTGCCTCTAGAATTCCTAACACCTTGTCAAGGTGGTTTAAGTGCTCCTCCTAGGTCTTATTGTAAATGCGAATTATTAGAACTACACATAGTTCCTATTTTAATGCTTCTGATTTCTTTCTGTTATGTCTATAATCATGTAATTGTGATTATTGGATATCTTGCTTTGTAAATCTCTATATTTACATTCTGCCTTTGTTGAATCTATTAATTCGATTATTGCACATACATCTGCTCCGCATCTGTAACATGGTATTAGAGCAAGTTTTTTCGATCATGTGAAGAATTTTTTTTTTCTACGCATTCATGATTTCTTATGCATCTAGGGCGATCAGGATTTCTTCCTGATTTTACTTTGTGTCGGCTCTATATTTACATGAAGATCATTTGTTTGTGTATTGGCTTCCTGAGATGTGATTTTCTTCTAAACGATTTATCTCAATCGTGGTCACATTTACTTCTGTTCCTGTGTGCGCGATCTCTTTCTTGCACGATTTTTTAAGAGACGGGATTTATTTTTTCTCGTGCGCTCATCTGTGAGATTTTTTCTTCTATTTCTGAGTTGTCTGTTCTCCTGCGCGACTTTTCTCCATGCGGATCTGGGCGTTTTTGAAACGTCTTTCTCAGCAAAAATCTGTTCGTGATTTTTCAGACGATTTTCTGCTTTGCGTGCATTTCTTTCATCGAGATTCACTGTGCGTGTCTTCCTGTGTGCGAGTGTGTGTGCCTATCTGAGAGTGGCTCCTGTGTGCGGACGTGGTTTTCCAGTCTGGTGTTCGTGTGAAGAGTTCTCGTGTGTGTGCGACTATTCTTGTTCCGTGAAGAGCTGTTTTGATCGAGTGTTGATTTGCTTTGTTGGCGTTGACTCCAAATGTGCGCGTTGTGTGATTCTGTTGTGTGTCGGCTCCTTTCTGTGCTTGAGTGTTCTCACGTCTGTGTTGGGCGATTGAGATTTTTTCTTCTCCTTATGTTTGTGTTCTCATTCACACGCATGTCCTGTAGGAGTTTTCTCTGTTGCATATCATTAAGCACTGATAGATTTGTTGTGTTTGTGCGTTGCCTCTAGAATTTTGTTCGTGTTGGTATTCTCCTTTTAGACGCAAAGACAAATCTAAGTAATCTCTCACAAAAGTGAAGATTGTCGGCCAGCACAAAGATGTCTCACAGAAAGAGATAACATCTGGTGAAGCCGTTTTTACTTCTGCTTCTGTTTCTGCCCAGGTGAATCCATTTTTATTTTCTTTGCTTGTGATCAACGGATTTGAAGTTGGACCATCTGTTTTATCTTTTCTAGCAATATTTGTCTTTTCTGACAAGTTTATAGCTTTGTTGTGGTGGGCCCCACTACTCTCAATTTTCAGTATTAGTATTTTTTGATATTTTCCAACAATTTGGAAAACTGTAATTCATCCACCAGCTGCTAGTGCCTCAAAATCCGTGTTCAAATTTCTTCCTCAGTACAAGGTGTGTTGTCTCGATTTTTGTACCATCTATCTCCTTGAGTCATCTTCGGTTTTCGTGCCTCAAAAAGTGTGAAGCATGGCCTCTTTGACCAACATCATGTTGGACAATAGTCAAAAGTTCAACAGTCGCAATTACAACAAATGGAAGTAGCGTATGATGACGATATTTGAGTATTGATGTCTAGATCAGATTGTTCTAGGCACCACGATACGACCTCTCACAGTTGATAAGGATCAGGTGAAGTTTGATGAGCAGAATTGGGAAGCCCTTGTGCTCATAAAGTTATCAGTCACTAATGACCAGTTACCTCAGGTTCCTTCAGGTAAATCAACAAAGGAGATTTGGGATCTTTTGAAAGCTCTTCATGAGTCTTCTGACAAGAGTAGTGCGTTCTTTTTGAAGAACATGTTGTTTTCCATCATCATGGATAAGAATACGCCTCTGTAGGCACACTTGACTAGGATCAAGGATAGTCGAGATCAGCTCGAGGCTATTGGTTGGAAAATGGAGGAAGAAGATATGGTGGTGGTCACTCTGAAGAGTCTACCACATTCGTATGAGCACTTTATTGAGACGCTCAACATTACAACGACTAATGTTGACTTGACTTTTCCATATCTTTGCAATAAACTTCTATAGCAGGATCGTTGGAAACAACAATTTGGTACTATTGCCACTTCATCCTCTTCAGTGCAGGCATTCCCTGCAAAGACATTTCAAAAGAATAAGGGCAAGCCTTCATCCTTTTAGCAACACAATCAGGGGCAATCTTCAGATTTGTTGGCGTTTAAATTCGCACCTACGGTATCGCATTTAGAAGCGGACAGCTATGCAGATAAACTGCTCTTCAAATTGGGAGAGAGGCTTTCCACTCTTCGATGGTATTCAAGAAAGTATAAGCCTTAAAACTAAGTTGCCTATCTTTTGATCAGCTAGAGCACAAGGTTTACTCAAAACACAAGCGCCCTGACTGAGATTTTCTGTTTAAAGAACTTCCAGCCTCTGACTAGCAAACTAAAGATGTTTCTAACTTCTCAAGTAATAAGCAGAGCAAGAGAAACTAGAAATGAACAAGGTAGATGTTCTGACAAAATACTTCGATAAACTCTTTCTCAACAAACATCTACACACTTCAATGCAAGCTAAAATCGAGATCATAGAAGCATAACACAAATAACGGAAATCTGAGATTTTGGATCAAGGCAAAGGAGGCTCATGATTTTATTACTCAAACTTCTGGAACAAAGCTCACTTCTAACATGCCTGGAACAAGAAATTGCAGCTAAAGAGGCTTGCAATCTTGCTCTTACACAATAGAAACAACAATCACACTAACTCCTTGTTGGCTAAAGAGGCTCAACAATTTGCTATCACAACACAATTGAACGACACTTGAATAACAAATAGAAGGCAAAATAGGCTCAGCGTTTTGTTATCACTAGCATGGCTTAACTAAGTGAACTGAAACTGAATAACAATTTGCTGCAATTCAGGCTCGCAATTTGCTATGACAATAACCGTTAAAAAAAACTAAATGATCAAAGGCTCTTATTTATAGAGAAGCAGAGGAGTAGGGAACCCTAAAATCTCCTTGCTTTCACAATCTAGGGCTTGCTTAGCAAGCAAGCTTTATTACTAAATCTAGAAAGAAGATAACATCTAAAACCCTAGAAAGCAGAAAAAGCGGGAAACGCCAACTATTACATCTTATCCTCTTTCTATCCTCAAAGAATGGATAAGGATTATTCCAAGAATAGAAAGAAAGCGGGAAAGAAAGCTTCTAGAAGAAAGCTGCTTTAAAGCTCGATCACATCCGCTAGGAAGTTAGAAATTGTGTCCCGGTTCGGTGCATCTATGCCAACTAAGGCAATATTCTGATTCTCCAAGATCTCTTCGCCCTTAGAGAATCTTTCACTTCTTCAACTGTTTTATGAGTTCTATTCTTGCAAAACATCGCTGCCAAAAAGATGACTCACTAATTGATAACTTGGTGGCTCTGCAACTTTATGCTTCTGACACCTCTCTTGATTTCCATTTGAAGAGTATTGCAACACTTTTTTTTCGATACCTTTCCTCTTTCTCATATCACACCTTCTCTCGTTCTTCAGCTGAGATGATGAAGTTTTGACATAGCGCTGATTTGATCTTAAACTCGACGGGAGTGTACTCCATATTGAAAACCTTGAAGAATGACTGTAAACTCGCCTATGATCAAACAAGTCTTGAGCAACTTTCTATTTTTAGAATGCTGGTTTTTCGTCTTCAAACGAACAAATTTTTGGAATTTTTTCTGAGATATGGGTTTTGCTCAAGACTTCGTTGCAAGACAACCCAGATCATCCGTTTTAAAAATCTTGAATTTAGGCTGAAAAAGCAGCAAACCCTAATTTCTTCAATTTTCACCAAAAAGTTGGCACCTGGGTTTTGTTCATAATACAATTTGGAATGAACCCTATTGATTAGATTTGAAAAACACTTAGGGCTGATCGAAAAAGCAGCCAACCCTAGAATTTGAAATTTTCTTGAAAAGCTGTGATATGGGTTTTCTTCAGAAGATTGATTTGAGAGGACCCGGATGGTTGGCTGAATGCCCGATGATTTCACTGACATGCAAAGAAAAAGCAGCTGCTGCAACTTGATGAAAATTTCTTGAAAAACCTTCAGAAGACTGAAGAGAAAAGACCCAGATGATTGAAAAATGGAATGCCTTGGTCTTCTTCTTGAAAAGTTTGATCTTCTGGATGAAAAAGCTTGAAAAAGCAAGGGTTTATGTTGCTGGTCTGAAAAATATGATGAAAAACCAGCAAGCTACGTTCTTGAATCTTGAAAAATTTCTTTAAACTTGCTGCTCCAACTTTCTCCCTTGAAGGCTACCTGCAAAATAATGAAAATAACATAAAAGAAAGATGTTAAATAGACTTAGGGTTTTGTTTTTGCTTTGCTTTCTTTTGCTTTTATCTCCAAAACCCTAAATCTCAGCTTCATTGAACTTGGACGCCTCTTTCTTCTCTTGCAATCTTGAAAATTTCGAAAATCTATGAAAATTTTCTAAGGCATGTGAAGTTGGGCGCCCTTCTTCACCAGGGGCGCCCACTTTACCCAGTGTTAGCCAAAAATTTTGGCATTTTCAACTTTGCTTCCATTTTGACCCTTGGTTTGACCTTGATCTCCGACTTCTAGATTGATCCGACAGGCGAGCTGAAAGATTCATCGCGGAGCCAGATTGATTCTGAGAAGGATGTTCTGGAGGAGCCTTTGGCTAAAAACTTGATCTTGACCTCAGAATTCATGGGAGCCTTTTCCTTCGAGGGGCTTTGAACTTTCACAGTGTTAGCCATTTTTCTGATCTTCAATTTCTTCATTAGCTTCTCTTCTATAGACGATCTAGTCGAATTTGGAGCTTCGGGCATCGGATCGACTGACGGTTGTGCTCATCGCGAAGCTATCGAGATTTTGAGAGGGGTCTTCTGGGAGAGATTTTGTTGGAAAGTGAAATTTGACCCCTCAAAAGTTTGGGCGCCCTTCTTGACTGGGGGCGCCCAGTTTCACTAGACTTAGTCATTTTTACACTTTTTCTATGTCTGCTTCTGAACCTTGGTTTTTAGCCTTCGTCGGACCCTCTGTTTGGTGCTTCAGATCTAGCGACTGCGACATCCGATTGACGTGCTGAATATCTCGTTGGAAAGCTGGATCAATTGTGAAGAGATCTCGTTAGACACTTGTCTGCAAATTCATCTGTTGGGACCCCTGAAAACTTGGGCGCCCTTCTTTACCAGGGGCGCCCACTTTGTCCATACTTAGCCATTTTTACATAATTTTCAACTTCAAGTTTGAAACCTTCACTCTGAACCTTCGTCTTTGATTTGAATTTGCCGGAAGACAACCAATTGAAAATGCTGACGAAGACAGACATCGCAAAGCTGGGCGGAATCTGAAAAGATTGAGCATACTTTTGGATCATGGTTGTTGAATTTACCCCTCCAAAAAGTTGGGCGCCCTTCTTGACTAGGGGCGCCCAAACTTTCAACGCTTGGTCAATTTTGTAATCTTTTCCAAATTCTTCACGTTGACTTCAGTTTGAAACCTCCCGTTCGGCGCTGAATTCCAGATGACTGAGTAATCTGATAACTGCACCGCTGAATCCACTACGAAGCTGACAAAAAAGTGAGGAAGTTTGACTGGAGACGAAAACCCTAAAACTGACATTTGATGCCCTAAAAAGGTGGGCGCCTTTCTTCAACAGGGGCGCCCAAACTCAGCAGTGTTAGAAAATTTCCATGACTTTTCAATTTTCTTCCTCGTTCTTCGTGCATGTTCATCTTTTCACCCTCTGCTGGAAGTTTAAGTGTTGAAACTGACGCCTAGCAGTCGAATGACCTCCATTGATGATCTCAGAGCTCCAGATATGCTTACGGCGAGAATAGACCCGATGGGGCAAAGCGGTGATTATTTTAAAGATTTTGTTTTTGACTGATATAGATAGCATTTTAATTTTTGGGGTACAACATTGGCTCTGTTTGGGGACCATGGCGGATACTTACGGCATAGGAGAACCATATAATCTCTGGAGTTTTAAGCATAGACCAGTGCCTTGTCCATTGGGTATCGGAGTCAGCATCATTTCCTAATCACCTATTTGCAAAATTTTCCTAAGTCACCTATGACTAGACTTCCTAGTAATCACCTAATAGTTGGACTTCCCTACAAATCACCTAAAACAAGACTCCTAATCACCTAAAACACAACAGGACTGTTACGGAAAGGGGAAAAACAACATAACGAAAACATCACGGAAAGGGGAAACACATCACGAAAAACAAGGAAAAATATTTACAAAGATTTACTCCACCTCTGAAAGATGTCCTTTCTGCCTGAAAGGCTTTACTTCTCTTCTCTTTGGTATCGCAGGAGACAATTCTTCAGGGATGAAGATTCTCATATCTTCATACGTCCAGCCAAAGACACTTTGACAAAAGTTAGAATATGGTGCACAGAAGGAATCAGGTACTGCTGAGTCACCAACTTTGTTGTCGTTCATCTTCAAGATCTCTCTGTTGTCAATCTTTGGGATGTCTTTGCTGTCGAACTCTTCAAACCAATCAATCGCGTTCCACACCCGATTTCTATAATTTCGTAGATGATCCTTTCTGACCTGAAAATATCCTTTGATTGGCTCATCGATCAACTCCACATCCCCTTTAACACATAGGAGTTCAATTCCCATGTCTTTGGCATTTTCGAGGCCTAACAAAAGCGCCTCTTTTTCAGCTTCAGTAAACTCCAATTGCAGGCCATATGACAATGGGTACAATTGTTCTTTAGGGGAGATGATCACTTCCCCTGCTCTTGATTTTGTATTAGAACAACCCTCATCAAACTGTATTGTCCATAAATTTGCATCCTCTGTCGGTCTCTTTTCTGGACTAGCAACATTTTGGTCTTCAGTTTCTACCTCCGATAGCGTCACATAATTACCAAGACCTATTCCTTGATAAAGGGTTTGGGGTGGGGGGTTTGGGATTTTCACCACCATGAACTGGGATTTGGGTTCAGGTTCTATCTTGATTCTACCTTCCTCCACAGGAATGGTTGCAGACGACCAATCTAATTGCATTGCACCACCAAGATCTCTGCAGAAGCTCCGGCTCAACAACATCCCGTAGCTAGGTGGAATGTCAGCCACTAGGATATTCATCACGATTCTTTTCTTTGGACATGCCACCAACCTTACTTGAGTGTTCTTCATTTGTCCGACCAATGGTACCGACTCAGACTGAAGTGAATAGCACTCGTTTTGAGTTTCTGTGCACGAGAGTCCCAATGCTTTCATCACTTGTAGAGGCATTATGTTGTCTGAGGCTCCTGAATCAATGATACAATTGCTCAATTTAAACCCTCCTATATACAAAGATATAAAGAAAGGTTTGGGCTTTTCTTTCACTGGAACAGATGACTTGAGCAATGTAGGCTGAATTAAAGCTTCTTTCTTCACATGTTGTATTATTTTGTCCAGCTGCTCAGGATGATCACGAAGATATTCCAACTGTGAAATCTGCACCGTGCTCTTCATCAAGGCATCTACAATGTCAAACTTGGTTGGAGATGGGTCTTGAGCAACCACTTTAGCATTCTCTTGTTCTCTAGCTCTCCTCCTTTCTTCCTCTTTTTGCGCTTGTAGTCTCTCTTCTTCTTTCTGCGCTTGCAAGTGCAAAGCACCTGTAAATGTAGGAAAAGAGCGTCTTCCATGATTTGCTGCAAGAGAGCGGTGGCAGAGGTATTCTTTTTCTTCAATAACGGGTTCAAAACATCCCGCTGCGGAGTCGCCATCGAAGTTGTCCGTTTGTGGTGAGACAACATTCGAACTTGATGTTGGGACGAAACTGGAACTAGGTGCAGCATCAACATATCCCATAATCTGATTCATTCTGAAGTTCTCAGGACATGTAGAACCGGCATGTTCGTCGGTATCATGAAAGGAGCAAAATACTGCTTGTGGTGCAGCTTCAACTTTTTGTCTTGTTGGAGGTGTTGGCAACTGCGGCTTGTAACTATTGTAAGGCTGAAAATCATTTCTCCTCGGTTGATACAGTTGCTGAGGTTGATACTGTTGTTGAAGTTGATATTGTGGTGGTGGTAGTGCAAGCTCCTCATTGGCTACCTTCTGTAGCAGTGGATCTGCAGAACTTTGAACTAGAGGCCTGATTGAATCCTTCTTCATTATGCCAGAAGTGATCATATTATCTTCCAGCTCAATGGCGTGTCTTTGTGCATCTGTCAATTTTGTTTCTTTTGCCGTCTTCAACAAGAAGGCTATTTCTGATGGAAGAGCATTTATGAAGCAACTCATCAGAATCTCCGGTGATGGATTAAGTGTAGAAGAAATCCGCGTAACAAGACGATTAAATCTTGCTACAAACTCCCTCATAGGCTCGTTGTACTCCATCTTTGAATTTGCAAGTTGAGAAAACAATAGATGACTGTCTTCAGCGGGCTTGAATCTCGCCAAGAATTTCTCGATCATAGTCGCCCAGCTTGTGATAATACCCGGCTCTAAGTGACTGAACCAATCAGCAGCATTTTCAATAAGAGTCTCCACAAAGAGACGCACTGCGATGTCTTCATGTTCCACGTGCAAGATGGCGCAAGCCGTTGAGAAGGCTGAAAGATGATCATCAGGGTGTTGAGTCCCATCGCCATGAAACCGTGGAAAGTGCTTCCTCGAACCCTTAGGCAATTCATGATGTTCCTGCAAAGCCAAAGGTCCAATGATGTTACCCCAAGGTAATGGGGGTGGACGTCTCAGGTTCCTTCCAGCATTATTGTTGTTATCACCCATTGCTTCTACTGGATCAAGCAATAGGGTGCCAGATAGTCATACCCGTGACATAAAGCCTAAGCTTTCTTTGTTGTTTTATGCCTCGTGCCCCACGGTGGGCGCCAGAAAACTGTTGGCGTTTAAATTCGCACCTCTGGTATGCGGATTTGAAAACGGACAGCTATGCACAGATAAACTGCTCTTCAAATTAGGAGGAGAAGCTCCCTCTTGCTGATGGTATTCAAGAAAGTAAGAAAACTAAAACTAAGTTGCCTATCTTTTTGATCAGCTAGAGCACAAGGTTTATAAAAACACAAATGCATGGAGTTGAGATTTTCTAATTTAAGAACTTCAACTTCGACTAACTTAAACTAAAGACGTTTCTAACTTCTCAAGTAATAAGCAGAGCCAGAGAAACTAGAAATGAACAAGGCAGATTTTCTGACAAAATACTTCGATAAACTCTTTCTCAATGAACATCTACACACTTCAATGTAAAGTTGAAATCAAGATCATAAAAGTAAAACACCAATAACGGAAATCAGAGATTTTATATCAAGGCAAAGGAGGCTCATGATTTTATTACTCGAACTTCTGGAACAAAACTCACTTCTAACATGCCTGGAATAAGAAATTGCAGCTAAAGAGGCTTGCAATCTTATTCTTACACAATAGAAACAGCAATCACACTAACTCCTTGTTGGCTAAAGAGGCTCAACAATTTGCTTATCACAACACAATTGAACAATACTTGAGTAACAAATAGAAGGCACAATAGGCTCAACGTTTTGTTCTCACTAGCATGGTTAAAAGAAACTAATGAGCAGAGGCTCTTATTTATAGAGAAGCAGAGGAGTAGGGAACCCTAAAATCTCCTTGCTTTCACAATCT
>VDFB02360446.1:0-15040 GCA_007258455.2 Sequoia sempervirens
CAACAATGTTATTAGTACATTGAAATTCTAGTCAAAAGGATAGAGGGACTAGCCCACCCTCAAGAAAGATCAAAACTAGTACACTAGGCCCAAAGCCAGTCTGACATCTCAATCCATTGAAATACATCTCACATACAAAATCATGACTAATTGCAAAAATATCTTCATCAAGAAACAAGTCCAAACCGGGGAAGGAGCGAGATGAAGGAGTGTCTACCAATTGATCAACAACCTCTTGACCCTTTATTGATTTTTGAGTCACAAACTTTACATCAAACTCAGAAAGCAACATTACCCATTTATCCAACCTTCTAGTAAGGTAAGCACTAGTAAACAAATGCTTTAGAAGATCACTTTTCACAATGACGTGGGTCTCAACATGAAGAAGATAGTGCCTTAGCTTCTGCGTTGCAAAGACGATAGCAAGATATTATTTCTCTATGGAAGAATAATGAGTTTTGTAATTGAAAAGGACACGAATAAAGTAGTATACCACTCTTTCTCTACCATCATCATCATATTGAGCAAACAAGGTTGCTAAAGCATACAGTGATGTAGCAAGGTAAAGCAAAGAGGGTCTATCCTGCATAACCGACATTAAGACAAGATGATTGGATAGATAAATTTTTACTAATTCAAAATATTTTTGGTACTCATCATACCAAACAAAACAAACATCTTTCTTCAACAAGTGAATGAATGGAAGGGTACAATCAACCAACTACGATATGAATCTACGAATAGCCTAAATCTTCCCTTGCGAACTTTGAAGCTGAGAGATGTTTCTAGGTGGAGGCATGTTAACAATCACATCAATTTTATTATATCGAAGTCAACTCCATGATGAGAAACTATATATCCCATAAGTTTTCCTGTGTCCACATCAAAGACACACTTAAGAGGAATTAGCCTAATCTTATAGAGTTGAAGCCTTTCAAAGATGAGACAAATATTTTCTACATGATCTTGATGGGTTACTAATTTCACCAAGATATCATCAACATAGTCTTCTAAGATTTTATGAATGAAGTCATGAAAGATTAGGGTCATCACCCATTGGTAAGTTGTTCTTGCATTCATTACCCCAAACGACATGATCACATAACAAAAAGTACCCCAAGGGGTAGTGAAGGCTATCTTATACTGATCTTCTAGGTTAATATGAATCTGGGTATAGCCCAAGAATCCATCCATGAAGGACAACAAGGCATGGCTTGTGGTCGAGTCTACAATCATATCGATATTAAGCAATGAAAAATAATCTTTAAGAGAAGCCTTATCAAGATCACAAAATTCAATGCACACACGAATATGGCCATCAAGTTTGCTAACGAAAACAATATTCGAGATCGAAGGAAAATAGTCAATGGGATAGATAAAGCTTGCTTTTAATAGCTTCTCTATCTCAATCTTGACCAACAATGCAACCTTGGGATTCATCTTTCAAATATTTTACTTAACGAGCTTGGCATCGGGGAATAGGATGATATTGTGAACCACCAGAGAATCATCAATACCAAGAATATCATCATATGACCAAGCAAAGATATTAGGGTGAGAGTGTAAGGGGTTGGAGTGCTCTTTAGCTTCTTCTGAAGAAAGGCATTTTTATCCATGAAAACTTCAGTAGTGTCTCCCTTAAGGAGAGGACTATGATCTTTAGGATGAGGTATCAAGACACCATTAATGTTCATAAAGGAGCCTCCTCATCCATACTCAAAATAGATTCTCCAAAGTATGCTTGTTTATTCAAGTGATCTACGAGAATCGTCACTTATGGTGAAAAGAAGGAAAATGGGAATAGGCACAGGTAAGAACTTTTTTGGCACCTCCTCCGAGGAGAAGACATCTAAAGGAATTTTTTTAGGTTCTATCTTATCTTCTATCAATTTAGGATGGACTAGGTTGAGAGGTTCAACTGAAATCATGTTAATGCTCCACCATGGTTTCTGTCTAGACTGTTTAATAGTGCAGCCTAATCTCAAGTTATGTTTGTGAGGCTTGGCTTCGATGGGGACTTGCATTTCTTCTTCAATATGACCAAGACCTTTATACCCATAACCATACTTAAAAATGAGTTTGTATCCAGGGCCATAATGTTTCTGCAAAGCCTCAAAAGGAGGTGGTTCTACATAGAGAGCATAATTCCACAAATGAGTGTCAAATGTGTCTAAGAGACCACAACCATCCTTCTCATCAGGAGTAAAAACATTAACCTCTTTAGAAAAAAATTGATTATCCTCCTCAATAAGGGAACAACTAGGTTCCTGGATAGGATCACAACTTTCCTTCTTAGTAGGAGGTTGATCAACTTTCTTAGCAGAGGTTTTCAAAGTTATTAGAAGATCGAGGTGGATGGGATTCACTTTGTATTATCTAATAAATAATTCAGAGAAGTACAAGGATTCCCAATCATTAGCAAGACATGTATTTGATTCAAAAGAAGAAGTAGATAGGGAAGACTTAGGACTTTCCACTTTAGGTTGTTCCTCTTAAGAGAAACTTGTTTTGAGGATGGTCTCTATAGATGACACCACCAAATAGCATGTCAATGCATCAAAGGTTAGCAACATAATATAATTCTTGAGAGTGGAAACAACCGAGGCTCGACCAATAGCTTCCAACTCACAAAGTTGGACAACTTTGGGATCAACCTTAACTGTAACCACTTGATTATTAGCTACAAACTTCAAAGAATGAAGTAGAGAAGAAGTCATAGCTCCCATAGCATGAATCCATGGTCTTCCCAAAAGAAGGTTATAAGGTAAGGGGCCAGGTATCACATACACCAAAGTGGGTAAGGTAACAGGTCCTAGCCACAAAGGAAAGATTATCGTGCCTAGGGCTTGTCAACTAGCATTATCAAACCCACAAATGTATAAAGAAGAAGAATCAATATGAATCTTAGGTAGTAGATCCATACCACAAACATTGAGAGCCGAACCAGTGTCAACGAGGGTACTTCTAATGCCAATGTTGTTATCGCTAACTATGATCATTAGAGGGTTCGCTTTCTTCTACACATCCGGGTGTAGGGGTTCCTATGGATAGAACATAATATTTGGAAAATATGTAGGAATATGAGCCATCAATGCATTAACATTTGTCGGCCTAACGAAGGCAAGCAAGAGGATCTTTTGCAAGGCTTCCTAAAGAATACCTTGGTAAATCAAAGTGGTCTAAAGCAAATCCCAAAGCAAGATCTTAGTTGGAGTAACACGAAGTTGCTCAAAAATATCATAATCTCCAAGTGCTTTAGTCATCATTTTAGGAGCTGAAGGAAGACTTGGTTGAGAAGGTGGTAAAGAAGTAGGAACTTGAGTAGGTTGAGGTGTAGGAACAAAATATTATTGATTCAAGTTTTATTGATTTATTTTTGTGTTGTATGTGTGCCCCATGACATTATAAGTAGCAGAGTTTGTAGCTCTTACAAACCTTGTGTATAGATTCATCGAGTCATTATAATCTGGGGCCCCGCAGATATAATGAATCTTCTTAGGAGAGGGGCTAGCTAGAGTTAATTAAACAACGAGTCTCTTAGGCTTTGGTGAAGCCATAAAAACTACAACATTCATTGAATTCTTGCCTAGCGAAGAGGAAGTAGATGTTTGTGAAGAAATTTTTTTAGAAGATCTACAGATAGAGGAAGATGCTTCTAAGAAATCATCTAGAGCATCATCCAACATATCAAAATCCTCTTTAGAGAAAGCATTATCATAAACATTAAAACATTGTAGAAAAAGATTTGACATGGTTCACATCAGGTTCACCAAAATGTAGAGAAGGGGGATCTGCTGCTCATGAATCCCTTGCTTTCCACAAGAATCCTAGGGAATGAACCTCCCTAAACTACCTCAAACTTAGCTTAATCGAACTGGAAGGATGAATGAAGAAATTGAAAAAAATAGAATATTAGGAATAACTTTCAGACAAACTACTTCAAAAATTCAAAGAGAAAAATTAGGAGATCTTAGTCACAGAAAGGGTAGCTCTCGGGAAAAGGATGACAACGTGTGATCAGGATGCTAGTGTAGTGTGTTGTAGTCCTAGAAGGGCACTTGAGCCTTGTACGAACAAAGAGCTAAACCATTGGATAGAAATGCAACAATCCTACTAACGTTCCTAAATCTGAGGTTTGTCTAACTAAACAGATTATCAGAAAGTAATAAATGCTAGAAACACTAAGGGGAATGAAAGATTGACTTACAAAGGGTTCTTGCATTCAAGATCTTCCTCCAACCTTCACTTGGACAACCAACAGTCCACAACCCCCTCTTGACTACATGGACACACCATTGAATGCTTGCAGGAGAGCTTTGGTTGTTGGAGGGACCTCAGTCTAGCAAGGCTTCACCGTGGAAGCAAGATCAAGATGAGAAGAAGCAAAGAATAGTGTGATATTGACAGATTGATGTGTTAGAATGAGAGAGAACCCCCAAAGTAAGAGAAAAGAGAGAGTTTTGTTGCTACATTCAATGCGGGAGGAGTCGTTACACTCAAAATTTTGACTGCAGGGACATGTGTCACAAATCAAGATTTTGAGATTCCCATTTCTGACTTCGAGAAATTGTGTGGATGCTAGAATGCCTTGCGGACGTCTACACACTGTGCAAACATCCAAATCAATGTTTTCTAGGAAATGAGGAGGCAGAACATTTTCGCTTCATCATTGGTCCTTGTGGCATCAAAATCGTAAAATTTTGACCCATAAGGTTCTTGTCATAAATGAGATTAAATGTAATAAATATAGGGCCAAATGCGTAAATGTGAAATTTCCCCTAGGGTACAATTTTATGACATTACAATGTCATAAACAATGGAACATCTTTTAAATTTAGGGAAGTAAAGAATATTTTAGATTTAAATGTATATTATTCAATCTCCTCACAATAAATTACATTTTGCATACGACTAATTAGAGGGAGAATATACAATTTCTAATGCTACTCTACCTAATTTGGTCACAAGGATTATCACACATGGCTTATTCAATTTTATAGTTGTTAAGTATAGTATCATTGTAACCATTAAGTGTAGTATTATTTTAGTTATTTATGCAATATCATGTCAATTGTCATTAGGTAGTTTCTAGTTTTGTCTCTTGATAGCATCTAATGGTTGCTCTTGATTATTATCCTATTTTATTTATTTTGTTCATAAATAGCTAGTAGTTATGTTTGTTCTTATTGTAGATGCTTTTTATGGGAGCTACTAATTATATATATTTCTTCATTGCTTGGAATTTTTTCAAGTGGGGCATGTGCTATAAGGGAGTGTATATTGAAGTGACATTACATCTATAATTGTATCATTTTTATGAGTGCCTAAAACATTAATTTTTTTGTTGATTACTTGATTTTAGTTTGATGTGCATCTTTATGTTAGCTCACATGCAAGTCAAAGTAGGGGCAAAATATAACAATGAACATTTCATAGCTTGTACTTTTCTCTTTCATATTGGATTCACTTTGACTTTTTTCCCCCTAATGCAATGACTAGTGTGCAAAATAATGTATTTTATGTAGAAATTGGTCAATAACTTGATCTTAAGGTGATCCCATTCACAATCATTGCTAAAACCTAGATCCAATCCTTAATTTTCTCTATTCCTTATCCAGATTTAAATATGTAACTACAAAAATTACCTTGATTAAGTATACAATTCATAAAAATAACCCTTAATTTTTTATATTAAATCTTCTTCTAAATACCACATACATATATATAATTTAAAAAAATTAAACCTAAAAACTTAAACATGTCATTGTCATGTTTGAAGAATTCCAACTTTTATCTCGAATCACATTATTTTGTTTTTATATTGAACATCTAATCACGTTATTTATTTTTTATTGAACATCTAATCACGTTATTTTTTTTATATATTGAACATCTAAGTTAACACCATCTTTTATAGGTGATTTTTATATGTTTTACCTAGGGTTTTGAATTTTTCAAGTCTAATTTGTGTTTGTTTTGATCTAGCAAGTGATAGAAAACAACAAAAATAGCATTAGGATAGACCCCAAGGATTTTTGGTAGATTTTTCATTCCTTCTTCAATAATACCACGCTAATTGGTATCACTAGTAGATTTACAATAAAGGCACACCATATATACACAACCTATTTTAGTGGTAGATCAGGATTATCAACTTAGAGTAGGCCCACTCTAGAATATCGTCCAATGAATAGGTGACTAGAGTATGCCAAGGTCATGTACCACCTTGACACTTCTCACCTTGAAAGGAAAATATTCTAACAAGGAATGCTAGAAACCTCAACAAAGGTTAGCACATAGTGAGTAACTTCACACATTGATACTTGTATGTTGCACATCAATTTAAGCTGATAGTTTACAAATGGCTCTTAGGCTTCTAGAAAACAAGTTCGTAGTAAGGGTTTGCCATGAACAAAGAGCTCATCTGTTATGCCCAAGTCGAGAGGGTTCTCCTCTAGATTCTCATCACCTATACACATCTCAGAAAATTGAGGGTCGTGAGGCTTGGCTTGAAGGATGCTAGCTACTCCTTGCGGTACAACTTTCATTCTCCCCCTTTATATAGCCCACCAAGAAATATGCTTGAGATCAAAACTTGGGGTGATGAGGCCCCCAAGCAAGTCTCATACTTTAAAATAAACGGCTATGGTGTTGCTTTTGATCCCCAAGATCATTCTTAAGAGTCGTGAGGGGAGAGGAGACACAACACCACACCTCAAGGTGTACAAAAAATTGCAAGTTAGTGGTATTTCTGATTTCCAAAAACACACTAGGCATAAGGAAAGAGCATACATACACACTGACCTATCATACACGCCATAGAGTTCTTTCTAAGTGCACAAAGGATTCAAATATGTGGTTCAATTTTAAAAAATAATAAAATTAAATGTGTAAGTTATTGGAAAAATTTTAAAATCCAAATTGAAGTGTGTAATTTGTATTGTTCTTTTTAAATGCACCAATTGAAGTGTGAAGATGTATTTTAAGTGCACCAAGGGAAAATGAAATTTGTGTTGTTCATTTTTAAATGCACCAATTGAAGTGTGAAGATGTATTCTAAGTGCACCAAGGGAAAATGAAATTCCTAAATTAACTCAAAATCCTATAACACAAATGTTAGTATCTTTGAATTCTAATCTTCCTCCATCATTTACCATATGCTACAAAATTGTTAGGTAGAATTAGGAAAACAACAAATTATTAAAGGTTAGTCAAGATTAAAGAATTCAAATCAAACTAAAACCCCTAACAAAATAGAAATTTTATTTACTTGACAAAGGCATCGAGCTTTAGAACAAAGGTGTTGTACAGTCAGTCTGTAAAGGTGTCGACCTTTATGCAAAGGCATTGCACTGTCCTACCAAAAAACATACAGAAGTTAGAATAGAGGCAAGTTCAAAACAAAGGTGTCGATCTTTTGACGTACATAAGAATCATAATTCTACAAAGGCACTACTCTTTGACAAAGGTGTCAAAGTTTTCTTGTAAATAAACAAAAGATGAACCAGATAAATGCATTAATATTTAAAAATTGTGTCAATATTTGAGCTACAAAGTTGTTTATCTTTTACAAAGGTGTCTGATTATCATTATAGAAGCATCACACTATCACTATAACCTGCAATTTGACATAAACTCAAAAAGATGATTAGAATAGGGATGTAGGTCCCACTAGGCATGCCAAAATATCATATGGTTAGCTTGTATGATCAATTGAGAACTAAATTAAAAAATTTAGATCCTAAAACATAAAAAGTCTACAAGATAATAATCAAACAAAATCCATACTCAATTAAATCTAGCTAACATTGTCATAAATACCTAATTAAAATCAATGAAACCTTATTCTAA
Organism: Sequoia sempervirens; assembly: GCA_007258455.2. Taxonomy (NCBI): domain Eukaryota; kingdom Viridiplantae; phylum Streptophyta; class Pinopsida; order Cupressales; family Cupressaceae; genus Sequoia; species Sequoia sempervirens. The sequence continues at coordinate 7,852 of VDFB02360446.1, forward strand.
ACAATTGAATCAAATGACAAGCAAACCTCCAATCCCATTGTGGATTAATGCAAACTTGTAGTGATATGGATTGCTCAATTTTTTCTAATCCATTTGCAAAAGCTTGGTTGAAGAGGGATGATTTACAAAAGGTTCTCAAAATGATTACTTAAGACATGACTCAAAATTTCTAGAGAGTAAGGATGCTATGAAGATTGTAAATGAAATTCATGTTGAAAAGGGCTTGCTTTATAGATTTTTGGAATTTCAATCAATGGTCAGGATTGAAAATGCTAATCAAGGGATTAGAAAAGATCAAGGAGGTGAGCATGCATCAAGGAGGATCAATGGTTGATAATACACGAGAGCTCAAAATATCCCCTCTTTCAAAGAAAGGAGGTTGGAGATATTTTGATTTGGAGGGAATAATTTGAGTTTGAATAGGGAGTATTCTTTAGGGAATATTCTTTTTGCAAGTTGGAGGATTGGAGAAAAATTGGTCAATTAAACAATTATACAAATTATTTAATTGTGAGGATAAGATGGAATTAAGATTTTTAATTAAATAATTGACATTATTTAATCAAAGGGGGAGATTAATATTTTAATTAAACAATTTAGAATTATTTAATCAAAAGGGGAGAAATCGGACCATAATGTTAATCAAATAATGTCTATATTTATAATAATCCGTCGATGGAGATCGAATCATAAAATTGAATCGATCGTCGATCAAAATCAGAAATCCGAGGTATCAACAGAATCAAAGATCAGGAGATCGAGCAGAGGAGAATCAAAATGGCAAATCGAAATCAGGACGTCAAAGGCTGGAGTCACGGAGAGCCGAGAGCGGAGGGATGCCCTAACTTACCTCACTCTAAAGGGTATCCTAAAATGGGGATCAAGAATGATGAGGAATATAATGTACTTCAATCACTATGGAGATCCTGGACTTAGGTTTAGGCTAGGTGAGTCAGTTTTTGCAGTCAGTACTATGCCTCAAACAACTCTATGCCCAAGGATGACAGTGCAGTTCTAGGATGTCAACGCGATGTGTTGGTGTCTCTTGGCCACCCTAGCATCTGTACGGTTAGAAAACAGTGAACACAATACAAACTGCTCAAAAACTAACTTACAACCTAGCAAACTAATCTTGATAGTAAAAATATAATGAGAAGGTATAAGAAATAGAAACTAAAGTGATAAAACAAGTAAACAAGAACTAGGGTGACGAAGATGATCTCACAAAGATGCATGTTCATCAGCTAGCTCCACATGCTCTTTCACCTGCACATAAGAAAGAAGAGGAAAATTGTTGGGGTTGTATAGGGGCCTGCCTCAATTAAATCCCCATTTTGGTGTTTCCACCTCCACAGACAACCAAATAGCAACAAGATAGAAATATGCGATAAAGAAGTAAAGAAAGTAGAGATTGCAATAAACACTACAAAAATAGTATAAGGCTACTCAACCAAATCACAAAGGAGAGGAGTGAAACGTTACCACCTCCACCCAAAATCTCATGAACTAATGGAGGAGAATACAGACTTGGAAAGGTCACCACAACTGCAATTGTGCTGAGGGGAAGCCTCACAAGGCTCCAAGCCCATGCTACAATGGATTGCTTCACACTTGAATTGCGGAGTTGATAGAGTGTTGTTGCAATGGAGTGTTTAAGTGTTGTTGAAAGTGAAGTGAATGTTGAAAATGCTAAGAGAATCCCAATCTATTTCTTAGAGAGATAAATGGAGTGAAGATAGATAAATTTGAATGAGAAGAGGGAAGAATCTACTATTTTTGGGGTCAGTTGGTTGAAGAAGGACATTACAAATCATTCCCAATCAGAAGTGTAACGCCTCTGCCAACTTCAGACGTGGGAATCTATCAAGGATGGCAGCACGTTGCGCATGCGTCCTCGACAAAAGTTCTCTCACCGACACAATAGAGAGAAGCCAAGTGGCAAGAAGGAAATTGGGTGATATGAAATTTCACCTTTGAATTTGAATTTCTAAGGTGAGGTTGTGTAAAAGGGGAATTTGCATAAGGGGTGAAAATTCACTCTTATACATTTTTCCCTTACTTTAACGAGCACAAATACTAATGATTTCTTCGATAAAGTAGATCGAAGAGTGAATAGGGTTAGAAATTTATACCTGAACCATCGAGGAAGTAGACCACAATCTGGAAAGCTCGAAAGCCCAGGGTAGGAAAAAGACTCCATAGCCCCACAAAACTATGAAGCTATAGAATGAAAGTGTCTTACAAGCCCTCAAACCTGCAAGGAGGTGACCCCAAGATCTCTCACATGAAGGAAGCCCTAAGAAGTAAGTGCCTCATAGACCTGCAAACCTACAAGGAAGGTGTCCTCTAAGATCTCTCGCATTAAGGAAACCCAGAAAAAGCACCCTACAGGCCCACATACCTACAAATAAGGTGTCCTCCAAGATCTTTCACATGAAGGAAACCCAAAAAAAGTTCCCTACAGACCTGTAGACCTGCAAGGAAGGTGTCCTCCAAGATCTCTCACATGGAGGAAACCAAGAAAAAGTACCTCACAGACCTGCATACCTATAAGGGAGCAACCCCCAAGAGCTTTCACATGGAGGAAGCTTAGAGGTGTAAGCACCTTACATGCCCTTATACCTGCAAGGAGGCATCCCCCAAGATATCTCGCATGAAGGACACCCAAAGAAGGAGACTCCACAGAGTTGGAAGGCGGATTTATGGGCACACCTACAAAGCGACATGTTTACTCACAGATAGAACATGTCTAAAAGTGGCCACACAGGAAAGTAAGTAGACAGTCACGCAAATCATCAACAAGTTAGAAAAATTTCAAAAGGGTCCCTCGGGAACCTGACATGAAGAAAGGGTCCACTCAAGGGACACACTGTTTGAAAGTGTGAAAGAGACGTTTTTTCTCAAATCGATTCATCAGCAAGGAATCCTTTCGAAATATGTTCACTTCATCAAGGAATTCGAAAGAAGATGCCCCCTTGTGAGGGGAAGGTCAAAGCTACTCCCATCTCAAAGGAAAATCCTCAAATTCTTTCTTTATGAACCCATGATGAAGGGAACACATTATGTTAGGGGTCCAAGTCAAGAACGCGATTCTTTGAAAAAGTTTGCAAAGATTCTCGAGAAAAGATTTGTTGGAAATGAATACATTTTCAAAGTATCATAGAAATGGCACTGTCACACATGAAAGGGACAACTCAAACAAAGAAGAGAGAAAGATAAGAAAACTAATGAAAAAGGAAGAACCACAAATAGAGGACACAGGGGTGATGTGATATTTCGGGGTTAGAGCTGCTCATAAATATATATAAGTATAATAATAGTATATAAATGAACTGTCATCAATCCCATACTATATCAAACCATGTGAAGAATGCACGAGAAGACAAAGTGAAAATAAAAAATCGAGTCAACATGGAAGAGAGGCCCAAATTCCCTCAACACCTTGCATCGTCCCTAATTTGTTGAAAATCAATCACAAACATGGAAAATTGATGATACAAATAGAAGAAGGTTTACAACACAAAATAACTCATGTATCCAAGCACCAACAAGGGTAACAAGGGTCATCCAAGAAAATATAACACAGTTACGGGGGAACACATCACAACGCACACACACACACATCTAATCTAAAGATAAAGAAGGGGCATTTCCCCTAACAATCATCAACCAAGAGGTTGTCTGCTTCCCAATCTAGATAATTATAAGGGGAAGGAGGATGAGCCTACAGTGGTGGAATATTAAGGGGAGGAGCTTTTGACCCTCCCACAACAAGGGCTAAGGAAGAAGGCCCCACAAGGTCTCCTCCACTAGGCTCTTGTGGAGCTATGGTTAATGATTTCCCGAAGATCGCTTACAAGGCCAAAACTTCATCTAGAGAGTTAAACATGCACTTTGTTGGAGTGCCATGTCATACCTCAACAGATGAAGAGGGTTGCGCCCAAGATTCATTGCTTGGCTCACCGAGTGACTTGGGAGCAGTGACAAACTCGGGGGAAGTCGAGATCGGTTCTGTCACTAGGACAAAACAAGTCAGCGTAGGACCACCTTTTCTGAGAAGGTGGGATCCTATTACACCCTCCATTGTTGGAAGGTCCATCCTCCATCTGCTTCATTAGGGGATGTGAACTCCTCACATATGAGGTGAGAGGTGCGAAGGAGGAGGACGACAAGAAAACCGCGAAAGATACCACCAAAGTATTTGACATATCTATGGGTTTAGGGAATGACAGGATGTCTAGAAGGGACATGAACAGGGGCAGCTCCACTGAAGGAGCAATAAACACCTGCACCTTTTTGGGGTGAGGTGCACTCGTACTCATAGTGGGAACCGAAAGCGAGAATGAACTAGATTGAATGAAAGCCAAGGGGAGGAGAGAGGAAGATGCATCAGGAGGCCCTATAAAAGGGGTGGCCAACTCCTCTTCCTTCTTCTGCAAAGTGGCCTACTCAGCCGCGAGAGCCTTTCGCCAATGCTTGCATCCATGTGCAAGGCAGTTTTTGCAGCTCTTCGAGCTAGAGACCAGAGGTTATGAGGGGACAAAAGGCTCATGCCCAGCCATGAGAGTGTCCACTTTAAGCATTTCCAATGGAGGGATAGACTCCTAAATAGGAGTGGGAGGAAGAGATTGAGAAACAACAGGGGGAGTTGGCTCTAATGCCTCGACAATGGACCTCTTCTCATTTATTGCTTTGGGAGAAGAAGTAGTGGGAGACCATGGAGGCTGAGACATAAAGGATTTTGTTGGAAATAGGATGCCATTTAATTACAAATCCTAAACATTAATTATTTCATGTATCTCCTAAGTTCTTGGAATGTGTTCAACAACACTAGGATGAGATTAATTATTTGGATGAAATAAATCATGAAATTGACATTTGTAGTTATTCCTAAATAATAGGAACATGTGGGTGCACACATGGTAAGGTGACACTCACCTTGAGTTCAATTAACTATTTGGAGTAAGAGATAACACTTATGAATGCATGTAATGATCCTAGGATTTAGGATTTGATGTTTGCATGCATGAAGTTTAGTTCAATTCAGTTCAGTTCAGTTCAGTTCAGTTCAAAATTAGTTTAGTTTAGTTTAGTTTAGTTCAATTCAGTTCAGTTCAGTTTAGTTCAGTTATGGTTCAGTTATCTTCAGTTGAATGCAAGTGCATGTTGCATGCATGTTGGTTATTTTGAGTTGCATGTATTTAGCTTCAATTAACTTGGAATGCATGGCTAATAACTTGAGTTGTATGACAGATAACAGGGACTACCACTAGTTAACAGGGGATGACCATTCTTGCATGAATGGTGTTGAGTAAATGTTTCAGTTAACAAGAAATCACTTGGAGCCAACTTGGGCACCCAAGATGCTTTCTTGGATTTACCTCTTTTGCATGTTGAGATTTTTTTGAAGACTCGGTTAAGTAGGACCTTTGATGGGTTCCAACTTTGAGGAGGAGCTTTGGAATTATCAATAGAATGAAGTTTGAGTTGTGACTTCAATTTGGGATGCCCAAATGGATGAAGCACATATTTTAGCATTGTTCTTCATAGGATAACCCTATTTGCATGAGATAGGCATACCTTTTAGGGATAGGGCTTGTGCATTGTAATTGTAACTCATGTTGAGTTTACAAAGTTGAGAAAAGCCTATTTATCTCAAGCACATTGAATAGAGTTATTAGATTTTTTATTGTAGGTTGTGAAGAATATTGGTGAAGGCAGAACAAGCATTCTCAAGCAAGAATTGGAGCTATTGTAATTCAGAGATTGAATAATAGAATAATTATTGGTGGAGTTTTTTCCAGAAAGGGTTTCTCCAAGGTACATCTTGTGTAATCTTTCTAATATCCTATCTAGTTCTTCTATCAACTTTTATCTACATTCTACAACAGTAAAATGGATTAATCAAGATAATCACCCACAAAGAATATATGTAACAAAGGAACAACTTATTTATGTAAGCAATATTAAAGTTTTACAAAGTATTAAGCTAAGAAATACCTTAATTTTCAACATTTAGTAGTAGAGTTGATGTTGGGTAGAGTATTGGGACACCTTTCTCTTAAAAGATTGGAGGTTTTTTGGCTTAGTGGGAGATTTTATTATTTTTGTTATTTTCTGATTTTGGAATTAAGTTTTGTTACAATGAATTCAAGGTTAGATATCGAAAGGTTCAATGGTTCTAACTATGAAATGTAGAAATTAAAAATGGAAGATCTTCTTGAAGAAAGAGATTAGTGGTTAGCGGTTAATAATGAGACAAAGACACCTACAACTATTTCATATGAAGATTGGGCTAAGTTAGACAAGAAGGCAAGAGGAAAAATTAGGTTATGTCTTGTTGATGTTCTTTTAAATGTTTCAGTGGAAACCAACGCATATAAATTATGGAAAAGAATAGGGGATATTATCAAACTAAGAGTCTCACCAATAAGTTGTATCTGAAAAGGCAGTTGTATTCATTGAAAATGAAAGATGGTGAATCTATTGCACAACATTTAAATGCTTTCAATTTAATTCTCAATCAGTTAGCATCTGTAGATGTAAAGCTAGAGGATGAGGATAAGTGCATTTTATTACTTTGTTCTTTACCAGATTCTTGGGAAAATCTAATTGTTGCAATTAGTGGTAATGGTATAGATCCAAAGATGGACAACATTATTCCTACTCTCCTATCAAAGGAGATGAGGAGGAAGTCTAAGGAGGAAATCCAAGATTCCTTGTTTGTAAAAGGTAGGCCTAAGAAAAAGGAGCCTAAGGGAAACAAGGAAGGGAAGGGTAAGTCAGAAGGACAGAGTAAGGTAAAGTGTTGGAATTGTGGGAAACCAGGACATGTGAAGAAGGATTGTAAGAACAAGAAAGAAAGTTTTGATTCTTCTACAAAGGAGTCCTTGGTTGATAGTAATGATGCATTGGTTATTTCAACTAATATTGTTTGTGATAACTCTTTGCTTCATGTTTCAGAGTAATCTTCATAGAGAGGATGATAGTCACGATGCCATGTGTAACTCAGAACCATGGTTAAGTGGGAGTTGTTGGTAGTGACTTGGATGCATCATTGGTAAGGTTATCTCCATGTGATTAGAGATATGGTTTCTTGGTTTAGAGTATATTTGCTATTGATGTCATGGTTTACTCTTGATATGCATTTAGAGTTTGGCATATTACATGGTTCTCTTGAGACTAGGAT
>VDFB02360447.1:0-31750 GCA_007258455.2 Sequoia sempervirens
TAATTTGATTATTATATTTATTTGTTTTTTTTGTGAATATAGGATTTTCAATGAACATCAAGTTCTTTATTTCACACATACGAAAAAATAGAAAAATGGAGAAAAAAAATTCTAAAAAATACATGTGCACTAGGTATTGATGTCTTGATTCCAACAAAAAAATAATAAGTTAATTCAAATGAATACAAAAAAAGTTATGCGGGCCAAAGTACACCTCTGTCCAAATTATAATTACGCCAACTTGGAAAATTAATTAAAAAAAATATATGTAACAAAAAATTATGAAAAAATATCCATCCCTTAGATATTGGTGTGAAAAAAATGCATTTTAAAAATTAGAATTGTATCCTATCGATAAAAAAAGTTATGTGGGCCGAAGTAAACATCACTTTTTAAAAATGCTGATTAGTAGAAAAAATAAGTTATTAAAAATTAAATTAAATGATTCACAATTTATTTTTAATTTAAAAAAATATATATAATTAAATCTACACAAAAAACATATCTAACAAATAACTAGTTTGATTCATCTTCAAAACCTAATGGCTGAATAAGCCATGTGCAGAGTGAATGTTTGGTGAAAAATCCTAATTTTAATGTCAAGTTTGGCCAAAAACTGTAACCCATTATTGTGGGATCACCCCAACTTCCCACAAACTGACTCAACTCAATTATTCTACTGTGGTGTGTGTATGCTCAAATAGTTTACGTTACTCATTACTCGACCAAGTTCTTCTCTTGAGTGATACTTCCCCTATGCCTGGAGGAATTGTACATATACTTGTAACCACTAACACATGGACACAATAGTCAAATGTTCACAAAATATGCATCTCTAAAGTTAGAATATTAATTTAATAACCATTCATACACATATATGCAGTACTTTTCCAAAACATCAAATGAGATAACATTCACATATAACGCATTGATAACAAAGTACAAGCACAAATTATTCATCCCTAGAATTCACATTACATTCATATTTACCCTACATAGTAATAATAAATCATAATTCCACAATTGGGGTGTAACATAACTACAATCAAAGTTGAATATATACATCTCACAAAAAAGTATTTACAATCTCTTATGCTATATTCCTTTTTTCTTTTATAGAATAGACACCACTGAAATTTATCATGTTTATATGTCTAACCAAACTATTTATGTTTACATAATAAATCATGATATGCCTTTTTCTAATTATAGTTTAATTTTGAATTGGAAGATAACATTTAAATTAAATGGTAGCATAAATGAATCATATGCTACAAGCTAATCAAATTATATTTCTTAAAAGTGGTGTTTAATATGACTAGTTTTTATAATGATACTCTATTTCATTTATACAATTAATCCACTTACATTTATGTAATAACCATACTCTTAGCCATGATAGAGGATTCTTATTATAAATTAGTTCAAAATATAGCATTTATATCCAACAACACTTTATACTATAAGGTCAAGTTTTAAATTAACCTTTGTACTAGTTTAATTATTAACATGGATACACTATCATTAGGTGATCTAGTTCATCCTAGAAATTATTGGTAGCAACATACACTATCCTTCTACATGGTCAATAAGCCTAGTATGAATAGCATAAATATTATTTAACCATATTGATTGGTTAGTTCTTTATGAACAAGAAGAATAATAGATAGTTGTTTGGGTGAATAAGGTTTGCATGAGCAATAGGAATAATGGATAACCATTTGGGTGAATAAGCATTGCATGAAAAAAGATACAAAAGATATATGTTGGGTTAAAGGAGTTATTTAAAAGAACATCAAATTCATTCTTTATATCCTTAGCCCATGAAATGGGCTATGACAACAGAGAAATAATCTAAAGTATTCATATAGATCTATTTACATTCTTGAAAGAAACTTTTCTCTTTTCCTTGTGATACTCTTTATTCAAAAGCAACAAATTATCTCACAATAATCCCCAATGAAATAATTAACCAAAAAAACATAAGAAAAAATATACATTTGACCTAGTAATATTTTTTCTCCAAACTCCTTTTTCCCTACTCCTTTTCCTCTTTTTCAAAAACCCAATCACCTTCATAATAAATTTGTGCCCTTTTTCCTCTTGATTTTTCCTTAATATGCCCCAATTTTGGTTTCCCTCTTTCTCTAATATTATGTCAACATTATGCATATCATAACTACACCTCCCTCTCCACTAAACTGGAGTAAATTCCCACTCATTTATCAGTTGTTTTACCTTATTGCTAAGAATTTAACCAAAAGAGTGGCGACAATTTAAGAGGAGTTTTCATTAATTTTCAAGTATACCACCAAGTATTTTTAGAATGTATTTATTATTATTTTTAGTTTAAAAATATCCCTAATCAATTAATAGTTAATTTTTAAATCCTTTAACATAGAAAATGATCATCTAACTTGAGAATAGATTTTATATCCTTCCACACTACCTAGTTAATGACCAAAGAGTAGGGTGATCATGAGAAAACCAACATGGAGAATATGATCAAGAAAACATCCTACTAACCCCATAATTGGAACACAAGATGATTTTGTGACCACTAACTACTAATCTCAACAAAGATACCTATGAATGAGTTGACATAAACACACATTCTTTCAACTAATCAACACCTCTATGTACATATGAAACCTCATATGTATGTAAAGCTAATTTTTTCTTGAAGACAAGATATGGTTGTTGGACCTCAAATTGTAACTCTTTCCCTAATGATACTCTCCCTCCTCGACTAAAATGAGGAAATTATACCATCATGTATCCACCTCATCATTGTAGATTATTTATTCTGTTAGTCACATTTGCATCAATTTTTTCATGTAACCAAACTAATGTTTGAAAATGATAAAATATTAATAATAAAGTAAAATTATTTCAAAATTCTCATATCATTGAAACTAGAATCTATATTTAATATGTATTTAAACATGAATATACATTTAGAATAATCAATATATGTAAATTATATTCTATTCCATGATTCCACATATTTAACTTACATAACCCAAATACCCAAAATAAGTGTTATGTAAATACATGTTTTCCTTATCATTCTATACATAAATGTTCTTATCATAATCAATTTAAACTTCTTATCCTAACCTCCTATATTATTTGTAATAAATTTATATTATAAATCTACTATTTTATGTACACTTTATTGGAGTAGATAGATTTGATGGGTAAAAGTGCAAAGTTGTGTCATACTTTGTCATAACTTAGAGGTTTTGGGTGAAACAATTTTACCTATTTTTTTTGGTTGGAACAATGGTGAATGTTATAAAACCCACATAGATTATAATATTCTAACTATTTTTTTTAATTTTTTTTAAGTGTGCCTGGTAAACTTTTTAACGTGACCGGCGGTGCTGGCGCAACACGCCCTTTGGTACCATAGGGGTGGGGGAGACTAGACCTCATAACCAACCTCCTACAATAGGAAAGATTTATACAACTGAGCTAGGGCCCCCGCCCCAAAACTAAAAATGTTTGACTAAAACACTTTTACTCAAATTTTTTTAGTTTCCATTCATACATAGACACACACTTTTAAAAGTTAGTATGGAATATTTTCACTTATAACTATTTAACCTAAAAGTACGTGGTACTAGGTTTTTTTATAATCTTTTAATTTTTTGAAAATATTTTATCTTTCTACTATATTTTGGTATGTTGCATATATTTTCTAAAAAATCTAAAAACGTCTTTTGGTAGATCCAGCAACATAAATTTCAAATATGTATAAATAGATACATAGAAAGAATTGTTAGTAATTTATTTTTTAAGTTTAGTACAAATAAGCCATTAAAATAAAACATAAGATTGTTTGAAATTCAAAAAATATACTAGAATTTATTTTAAAAAATATTCACTAGAGGAGAGAATCTTAGTCAAAAGGGTATAATTTCCTTTTACTTATGACAAACAATTAAAACAAAAAATGGAGGCCTATAAAGACTATTAAATGTTTTAATACATATTAAAAAATCTCCTTCAAGTTATTTTTTTTTGCTTTCAATTGAATTATAATATCAATTTTATAAAAAAAAAAAATCCAAATAATTTAAATTAATATTTTTAAAAATATCTATACTTATTTCTTTACATTTGATTAATTTGCATCATGCTAAAATTTAAAACATTTATCAAGATAAAAAAAAATCAACTTATATTGTCCATTTCCTTTATAAATTTTGATGTAGTATTGAATAATACTTTATTATAATAATACTAGTTTGAAAATATTTAACAACTTATAAACATTTAGAGTTCCTTATTTATCTTTCACCAAGTTCAACCATTTTGATAGATAACTTAAACTCTATCAAAATTTAAGGAGAAATGAGAGAATCTAAATTCAACAAGAGAATAACTAATTGCTTATCAAATCTCAAATCTTTAAGGAGATTTAATTAATGTAGATCTCATTGATAATCTCTTTATTTCATTTAATAGAAGGATGGTGTAGCAAAACATTATTTACCTAGATAAAATTATGTTTTGTCCAAACACCTTCTAGGTTTAGAACATCATTCAATCAACCACTTCTTAGATTGATGATGATTCATCTGCCTCAATATCATTCCTATGTAGATCAAGATTGTTAGTTTCTTATACATATACAACTTTCTCACACAAGATTTCATACTCACGAAAAAAAATTCTAGATTGTCATAATCATAATATCTACAAATTCACTAACAAAATTGAAATAATTCAAAACATAATAAAATTTTGAAATCGAAATTGATTTGAAAGTAATCTCTTGCTCTATTTACCTTTTTTTTTCTTATTCTATTTATAAGATAGAATTGGGAAGAAATGTTTAGCGTTAATATAATTGAGAACTAGTTGCTTGGAGGTTGGTGTGCCATTTATTAACGTGTCTAAATTTAAAGAGGAGATATGAGATAGAGTCTCTGTATCCCATTTATTACCATTAATGTGAGTTCTTATCACAGGAGTATTAGATGATAAATTTAAAACGGTGTACTTCGTTCCATTGAAAGATGTATGGCACGCGGCAATGCGTGGTTCACCTTGTTCTGCAGGTTTAGTTGATAAATTTAAAACGGTGTACTTCGTTCCATTGAAAGATGTCTGGCACGCGGCAATGCGTAGTTCACCTTGTTCTGCAGCATACTCTTTCTTGGCCAGCGTCAACACCTGTATTTGGTTGGCTCCACAATCACTTACGTTTCAGACAATCTCAGTGACCATGGCCTTCGTTTTTAAGCTTATCGTCATTGGAGTGTTTTTTGTCAGTTTGTGCCAGGGAATGCAGAATACTAGATCTTATGAGGGGGAAGCCGATGCTCTTCTTCACTTAAAAGCCGGCTTAAACGTCTCTTACTTTGATGGACTGAGTTCGTGGATAAAAGGAACAGATTGTTGTGTATGGGAGGGCATATCCTGTCATCCCAACACCAGTCATGTTGTGATGGTTCAAACATCCTATGTTGTAGGAGGTGTCATATCCGATGGCTTGTGCAACCTGCATTTTGTTACGAGCATCAACATGGCTGCCAATGGACTAACAGGTACCATTCCTTCCTGCTTTGGAAAACTATCTTATCTTACAGAACTAAATTTAGTTTGGAAATAAATTGAGTGGGAGCATTCCATTTTCTTTTACAAACATGTCTTCTCTTGCTATCCTGAGTTTAGAGAAAAATAATTTGGAAGGAGAAACCACCCTTAGTACCATTTGTATGATTACCAGCCTTACTAATATTTATCTTGATGACAACCAACTGAATGGAAGCTTACCATTGTGTCTGGGAAATCTTTCTTCTCTTGTTGATCTCTGTCTTAACGGGAATCAACTCACTGGAACCATTCCCTCTTCTCTATCTAGTTTGTCTTCTTTGCGTACCCTCTATCTGGGTAACAATCTCTTGAGTGGTATTATTCCACATTCTCTAGGCAAGATGTCTTCCCTTAGTGATTTTAATGTTTATAACAACAAATTATCTGGACAAGTTCCAGATTCCTTGGGTAATATATCTTCTCTGATAACACTGGATTTATCCTACAACCGATTTAATGGAACTCTTCCAACCTCCTTTTCTCGTCTCGCTGCCCTTACTAGTCTCAGTGCATATGGTAATGCATTCAACCAGGACATTCCTTCTTCAGCACTTCCATCTTCCATTGAGTGGCTTTCCCTCTCTCTCAGCGGCCATCAGCTGATTTCAGAGGATTTCTTTCACAACCTTGGCAAACTAAACTATCTGGAGTTGTCAAATTGTGTATTAAATATCAGTACAACTTGGATCCCTTCGTTCCAGTTAGAGACCTTATATTTGAGATCATGTGAGATGGATAGCCAGATTCCGCTGTGGATTTCGACTCAATTCTCAGTTTCTGATTTAAAATTGGCTGCCAACAATCTTGAAGGGGAAATTCCCACATGGCTACTAGATATGAATCTTCAGTTCATCAATCTCACAGCAAATCATCTGAAAGGACACCTATTAGTAGATAAATCAGCTTGGGCCCTGATGAGGATCATGGATCTGTCTAGCAATGCATTTTCCGGACACATACCATCAGTGTGGCCTTATGGTATGTTAGTATTGTTGCTCAACGACAATATGCTGACGGGGAATATTCCTCCAAGCCTGCAGCTCAGTACTGACCTACAAATGTTAAATTTGGCACATAACAATTTAAATGGAATCATTCCCCCAAGCCTAGCAAATTATTCAGTGCTTCAAGTGTTGAATTTAGGAAATAATAATTTGGAGGGAAAGATACCATCTGAGTTTGGTGAGATGAGCCTCCTGCGGTCATTGGTCCTGAAGAACAATATGCTCAGTGGGTCATTCCCTACCTCAATCTCAAAGTGCAAAGAATTGTTTTTTTTGGATATTGGGCAAAACTCATTGAAAGGGCGGATTCCAAAGTCAATTGGAAAGCTGTCAAAGTTGCAAGTGCTAGTGATGAGGCAGAATAAGTTTGGACGTGGTATTCCAGCAGAAATTGGACAGCTAAAGCAGCTTCAAATCTTGGACCTATCCTCAAACCGCCTGTCAGGTTCCATACCAGAAAGCCTTTTAACTTTGCAAGCAATAGCCATACAAAGAGAACGCGGATTCATAATGGGTCAAATATGGCCAGGTATTCTAGATTATGACCTTGTCATGAATAAACCAGTGGGAGACATGTATCATGATGGACTAGATATGAATTCCAAAGGGGTAGAGATGAGCACTACCCATATATATTTTCCATCATGACGTCCATAGACCTCTCAAACAATCAACTGAAAGGGGACATTCCTTCTGATTTTGGAAAGTTGAAGGGGCTGATGTTTCTCAATCTTTCCATCAACAGTCTGAATGGTTCCATTCCAAATAGTTTTGGAGAACTGAGCTCATTGGAATCTTTGGATCTCTCTTCAAATCAGTTATCTGGACAAATTCTTCAGGAGCTTCTATCCTTGGACTACTTGGGGTTCTTAAACTTGTCCAACAACAATCTTCCAGGCAGTATACCCCAAGGAGGACACATGGTAACATTTGGAGAATCATCATATTTGGGAAATCCAAACCTATGGGGTTGTCCGCTTCCAAAAAATTGTTCTTGGCCTCAATTTGTTCCTGCGCCTGCTCCTATTTCTACGTCTACCAATGAAGAAGAGAAGAGCGAGGAAACCCTGTGGTATGAGATTGGAGTGGGATTGTCATACGGAGTGGGTTTTGCAGGGGTGGTGTCTTTTCTAGTACTAAGCATGAAGTGGAGAGAGAGATATTTCGAGGGAGTTGATTTGATCTTGAAGTTTGTATTCCCATGGATCCGCAATTTGACTCTATAAAAAGATTGCTTTTGATACAGGTGAGTCAATACAAGTATATACTTAATTTAAAGACTTTGAAGGCTGTTATTCTAAATATTGTTTTGTTCTCGTTTATGTTTTGCAGATTACAGGACCATAGCAAAGGCATTCCATCTCTAAATCTGGTTCTGATTTTCATTATTATTGTATTCTAGGCTAAGTCAACTGTAGTTTTAGCCTTACAGCAGACACCTGCTTTGGAACAAATATGCGGAGTATTCTTATTTATTTGAACTTCTTTATTTTTCCTGTCTTCATTTAAAATGATTTCTAATTTATTCTAATAAATTAGAAGTAGCATTGGGTTAGTAGAGAATTTTATTTCATTATAATGGAGCATAGATTAAAATGATCGATCTTCTGCACTCTTGCAACCTACCATCTTTGGTGAGTTTTATCTAGTGAAAACTTATTCTGCTAATTGAGAAGTTTCAATGAATTCAATAAAAGCTTTTGAAATAGACAAAACTATATTAAAACCAAGAATTAATATGTGAGACTTTTCAAATTTGTTTATTCATGAAGTGCATAGAACAAATAGGTGAGCATCTTTAGCCCATGATGGAATTAAGTTGATCTATTGGCCTCGTTAATTACCATCCGGGGGTAATGAAGGAGATGGAATCCAATGAAGGCCTCTGTCACTTGGATGGGGAGTGCCCATTCGTCTTCCTATGTAGGATGCTCAAGGTGGCTAGGTGGTTCTAGATCCTCCCTCAAGTGAGCCTTTTCTGGGTCGTTCTTTGTCGTTAAAACTTAAGATGATCTACCCCTTCATTTTTCTAATGTAGTAACATGTGTATCTTTATACTTTAATATCTCCGTTTATATATATATATAATTTATAAAATATAATAAAATATTTTACATTAAAAATATATAAAAACATTATACTATATATTACACATCCTCATTATTAAATTTGTCCATTTCCATAGGTAAAATGGAACATTTATTTCATGTATTAATGTAACAAAATAGATCAATTAAAATAAGGCATTTTTTAAGGTTTTTTAAGTATTGTGTGAGTTTAAAAAGGAATGATAATTTTGATTTGCACAACTATCTTCCTTGTTCATCTTGTTTTAAAATTTCTTCAATAAATTAAACAAGTGATATCATTTGATCCTTTTATGGACCCTTGCCAGAAAAAAAATATACTAGTGAGCAACTTTAACATTCAGATATCAAATTACTTTTGTGCTCTTCAGAATAGAAGAGTTTTTCCTTTATACCACTTATGTTGGAGTAATGTAATGTTGTGCTTCTCTCAAAAGACATCAAAGATTATACCATCATGCTATTGAAAATAAAAAGAAGCACAAAAAAATACTATAACCAGTATCAATCATGGTGAAACCTTGCTGGTTCTCATGTTAAATTATGAAAAACACCACAATATATAACAATAACAAAGAGAAAACAGTTTATGATTGAACATTCTTTCATCCATAGCCTTTGTTCATATAAAACCATAATGTCTCTATATTGTCCCTAAATAGGAAAAGAAAACTAGAAGTACCCAACAAAGATGAAAAAAGAATATTTACAATGGTGCATTAGGAACAACTTCTATGTTTAACCATAGACTTGTCCTGCTTGCATTAAAATGGTATTGCGTTGTGGAACACAGCTGCAGCTACAGCTCCAATGAATGGACCCAACCAGAATATCTGCTGCAAAATAACCCATCATTTCAAGCAATATTATAAACAAAAATTAAAAGACAAAAATCATAATAATGGAAGCTTCTTCATCTTATGTGCTCTTCCCAGATTTGTTATGATTATAAACAGTAGCTGCTCCAAAGCTCCTGGCAGGGTTGATGCATCTACCAGTAATTGGAATGGTTGCCAAATGAACCAGGAATACTGCAAATCCTATTGAAAGGGGAGCCAATACCTGTAACCAACTTCCATATATTAGTTATCTATGATGAAATTAGTGTAAAATAATATGTTATTGGTGTCTATAATTCTATAGTTCAATACAGAATGGTCTATTGTATTTGTTTAGAGGTATATTTGAGTTGTGAGCAGCAAGTTTAGAATCAATTGCAGAGAAGACAGCATAGACTAAGACAAATATAGGAGATGTAATTCTTTTCATGGATGTTCATCTTTAATTGGTCAATATTTTGTATGAGTGGCAGGATTGGTTTTGCCACGCATAGAAATTACCCAGCCGGCATAGTTGAACATTGATTGGCAACAGTTCCTCACTGTTCTAATGGAGTTCACAAAACAAAAAACAAAAATACTATAAAAATATATATTCTGTGTCAAATTAGATATAGTAGTTGATTAATTGCAAATGGTTATTCAACATCCTACAAACTCTTTCTAAATAGTGCTAAGAAATTTGCCTCTTCAGCTTATAAGTTGCTTCTGCAGGAAGGATGTCAAAGCCTTAAATAGTCAATTGTAAACCACCTGTCTTAAAATTAATTACAAACCCAAATATTTTCAAGCTAACCTTTTGACAACTGTTTGAAGGGCAATGTTGCATGAACTATGTTGCGCTGGCAGCATTTCAGACCTTCAAACATCCTCAAAAACTGGTTATGTTGGCTACGCTTTTCTTACCTTCTGTTTGGGACCTACTGAGGACCTCCATAATACAGAGAAAACCAAGAGACCTCGTAGTCATGTAGTGTAACTGTAAAATGGTCCCCCTCAATTTTCTCCATAGCATTGATAAGTGATAGTTGAGGCGGAGAATGCAAGCCAGCTGTTATTCGTGGATTTCACTATCAACCAAGCCTTGTAGTTAAGGTTTTATCTCAGGCTTGAAATGCACAGATAGGTATGTCCACAATTTTTAATGTTGTGGGGTGAGAAATGTTTCAGCTGCCTGAAAGTTGTTTTCCCCAGTGAGACAAATTTCCGGAGAATTAATGCTTTCAAGTGTTAAATTTGGGAAATAATAATTTGGAGGGAAAGATACCATCTGAGTTTGGTGAGGTAAGGTTACTGTTGCCATTGGTTCTGAAGACCAATAAGCTCAGGATCATTCCCCCTTCAATTTCAAAGTGTAAAGAATTATTATAATAATTTTATAAAATATATATTAATATTCAAGATATATTAAATACATTTATCTAAAAAAAATATTGAGGGATATAATCTTGAGTGATTTTATTTACTTAAGATTGGGAGATGAGACAAAGAGAGATATAGAGATAATCAAGGACAAAGACAAACACAATGAGTGAGAGGGAAAAAGAGTTATAGAGGAATAGAGAAATGGAGAGAGAAAAGGTGGGAGAGATAAGTGAAAGAGAAAGAAAGATATATAGATAGAGGAGGGTGGGCAAGGGTGAAGAGACATAGGAGAGAGAGGGAGGATGGATAAAGAGAGATAGGAGATAAGAGATATAAAATGAAAGAGAGAGAAAGAGGGGTGGAGAGAGATATATAGATATACAAGAAAAGAGATTGATTTTTGATCAGCCATTTCATGCCAACAATCCAAAGATGGCATGTGTTCATTAAGAGCTATATTCATGCAACATGTCATTTGCTTAAAAATCCAATAATTCACCTTCAATTCATTTTTTATGTACCCATTGCACATGCTAATTTGTGACTATTACTAATTTTTTCTTTGACTTTGGATATTCTCAACCTCAATCCTATTCTTATATTAGAAACCTTTTGGTAGATGTGTAATTCCAAAATAGTGTTAAATTTAATATATATTAAAAAAATGTTACTCTTTTTTATCTTAACTGGGTAGCAGACCTTTGTAAAAAAAACCCTTTGAGGTTGCAATAATTTTCTATATCAATGTGAAGGAAAATATAGGCTAATTCAATTAAATGTACATAAACAAATAAAATAATTGTGTGAAGAGGTGTGGTATTATGGAGCCTTATGTCTTAAAGTATAAATTTATACATTTTTTAAAATATAATGGCATACATTGTGTTAAAAAAATATGAAACTTAAAATAATTATTAACTAACAATTAAATTTTATGTGTCGATGTATGTATTTAGTAAACAAAATAATTCTAAAAATATAATTAAATCTCTCTTAAGAAAATAAACTAATTCTTAAATGGTTTTAAAATAGAAAAATAGAGTGTTGTTGACAAGAAGCTTCCTTCCTTAATCACTTTATCTTTGAAGGCTAGAGATTGTATGCAATAGAGGTCCCTTGTGATGTGCCTCAACTACCACAAGCAAAGACATGATTTTGAATTACATGTGGTGTTTCAAGGATTGACCACAAGTAAGTTAAGGATCTATATGATCATCCACCCAAGAAGAGATTGGCCTCCCATTGGAGGGGATTGGAGTGGCAAAATGGATTTTCATGGAAATATTAATACAAA
This sequence comes from Sequoia sempervirens, assembly GCA_007258455.2. Taxonomy (NCBI): domain Eukaryota; kingdom Viridiplantae; phylum Streptophyta; class Pinopsida; order Cupressales; family Cupressaceae; genus Sequoia; species Sequoia sempervirens. The sequence continues at coordinate 12,197 of VDFB02360447.1, forward strand.
GAGTGAAACCTTTTTTGGTAAGTTTTATAATCAACTATAGTTAATGATCCTTAAAAAATTATACTAGAAGCGCAAAGCAAAATCTTCAACAGCAAGCCAATGTGGACCCAAAAACTGGATCCCTTATACACAGAATCATTGCAATTTCCACAACTATTGCCTTCATCGAATCAAACCTTCTTGGAAAATTGTCTTACACTATCTATTGGGAGTAGGATGCCATTTAATTGTAGTCCTAAACATTATTTCATGTATCTCCTACTATCCTTGAAAAGTGTTCCCCAAATACTAGGATTAGAAAGAGATTAAATTTGAATGAAATGAACATGTAAATTGACATTTGTAATTAATTCTAAATGATAGGAACATGTGGGAACGCCCAAGAAGAGCTCCTACAAAATAGGAGCACATGGGGCACCCACATGGAAGGTAGAACCCACCTTGAGTTAAGTTAACTATTTGGAGTAAAAGATAACACTTTAGTAATGCATGTAAAGATCCTAGAAGTTAGGGATTGATGTTTACATGCATGGAGTTCAGTTCAGTTCAGTTCAGTTCAGTTCAGTTATGGTTCAGTTATCTTCAGTTGCATGTAGTTAGTTTCAGTTGAATGCTAGTTGACTTGAATTGACTTGGAATACATGACTAATGACTTGAGTTGCATGACAGATAACAGGTGATACATTTAGTTAAGTGGGGATGATCAATCATGCATGATATTTGCATGAATGGTGGAGAGATATGTTTCAGTTAACATGGATTGACTTGGAACCACCTTGGGCGCCCAAGTTGGCATCTTGGAGTTGACACTTTTGCATGATAAGATATTTAGCTAAGTTAAGTGGGCCCATTCTTGGGCGCCAACTTTGAGGATAAGCTTAGAAGATATCTTCATAATCAATATCGAGTTATGACTTCAATTTGGGATGCCCAAATGGATGAAGCACTTGTTTTCACATTGTTCTTCATGATAGAACTCTACTTGCAAAGGATAGGAGTAGATTTTGTGAGATAAGCATTGAGCTTTGTAATTGTAACTCTTTGGAGTTTACAAGACTCATTATTGTTTATTTATCTCAAGCAAGTTGAAGAAAGTTTTATCAAATTTTATTGCAGGTTGTGAAGAAGAATTGTTGAAAGCAAAAGAAGCATCTCAAGCAAGGATTGATAAAGAATTATTGTAATCTTGTTCTAGGGTTAAATAATACAAGCACTATTGATTCTTGGTGGAGTTTTTTCCCGAAAGGGTTTCTCCACGGTATATGTTGTGTAACTTCTATCTTCTGGTCTTATTCTTTTACAATTTTCTGTCTACTTCTACAAATGGTAAAATGAATCTAAACAGATAATCATCCACAAAGAAATTGTAATAAAGAACACTTATTTAGATCTATAGTATAATAGTTTTACAAGTTTTAAAACTATATAATTACCTCCATTTTTCAACACTATCAACCAAAAAAAATGCTCAAATCATCCAAACTAATCTACACCAAATTCTTTGTATCGAGATACAATGTTGACATCAATGACAACATTGCAATGTATAATTGTATATACCTTGTGCTCATCCCACATGCTCACGTTTCCAACAGATGCATCAATGGCATCTCCTCATTCTTCCAAAATCTTGGTGGTAATGGTGCAACCATGGATAGATTCGGCATTATGACAAGCTGTTGTGGCTACAAGGGTTGTTGTGGTTGCAGATAATTTGTGTTTTGGTTTTTCCATTGTTGACCTTCATGCCACTATTATGGCCATTGGTTCTATTGGGGTGGCCACTAGGAATTATAGTTTGGTACTTAGTAATTTTGCAGTAGTCATATCCCTTTTTGTTGTTGAGTCCAATTAGATACTTGGGACATTGGCCATGGTGGATTTTGTACATTAGTCTAGGGCTGAGGGTTCCAATTCGAGAAGTTTAAATTACTACCTAGAAATGACATATTATAGGTCAAGGGATCTTGGGGCATACCTTGTTTTGGTTTCAATGGATTGCATTGAGCAATGTAAAACACTCAACCTTCTTCATCCTCCAAGACATGAAACTCTGGCTTCCCTTGCTTGTCTTCAGAGATGCTAGCTAGCTTTTTATAATTACAATTGATCTTCTTCTAGTGATAGTGTGGAAAGAATTATGTAAGGTTTGCTTCTGCTTCTTCCTACTTGTTGGTATGGAGGGTATCTAGTTGGGTATCCAAGTAGATAATGATGTCCTCATTCATATTGGATAGAAGATTGCTAAGCTCTACCCTTGAAACTCCAGTGGATGTCTTGTTGAGAGAAGAGGTCCTACCTAATATGGCGTAATTTTTACACGCTTTACAAATCTCATCAAAGGTAATTTGAGATGTGTCCCCTAATCCTATGAGATTTAGAGTGTGTCCATACAGTCTTCATGGATTCCCCTTAAAAATACCAGTTTTAGGGATTTAGAGGAGAATCTGTTTTGATGAGATTTCTTGAGACAAAACTAAAATCTCTCAACATAATCTTCCAATGGCTCATCTTCTCTCTGTGACATCCTAAATATGGCATCCCTCTTTTTATCTATACTTATGCAATAATCTTGATATTTTTCCAGGAATTTTGTCTTCATTGTCTCCCAATTGGAAACAACATTCCTTCTCAATACCATGAACCAACACAAAGCAACATCCTTTAGTGTAGCTGGGAATAATTTAAGTTGGTGAGCATCTATAGTGTAGTCATAGCTCTAGCATAATGCATCAAAGTCAAAGAGAAATGTGTTTGGATCCTTTGTAACCAATCCATAGAAAATGGATAGCACATTGAAGGAGGTGTATTTTTAAGAGAAACAACCCTTTCTTGGTTTGTTATTGGGAATTCAAATGTCACATGTTATCCTAGGTTATCCACAGATTCTTTGGCCATGATATCAAAATGTATTCTAGAAGTCTCCTCTGTAATTGGTGTAGCTACTAGTGTAAGGGATAATTCTTCTTCATTGATTCCCTCAATCTGTTTGCTCTGTCCATCAGTGTCTTCAAATGCTTCGTGTATCGAGGAGAGAAATCTTCCTAGAGCATCTCTTTGCCTCTGCATACAATGTTTCTATCTCTTTAGATCAACGATTCTTGCATATATTGTTAGTAAATAGTGTTGTTGATTCCTAAATACCTATTTTCCCTAATGCTATAGAAAAGTTTGATCTCCTATGAAAGCTTGGAAAGAATTTAAAACAAGCAAAAGAACCCTGAACTTATCACCATCCCTAGTTCAACGGTTCAAAAAATGTGGAGCCATCTCTAATGCCTAATTAAATTTGTGCTACTAGGTATGCACATGACTTAAAGGACCCGAGGATCCTTAACTAATAAGTTCATCAATCACAAGAGGGTTGCATTAAATCATCAACCAGGGAGTCATAAAACTTTAGATAGTGTTGGAAAAATATACGCATTCATAGATTTTGGACATCCTACATCGACTAAGTATAGGAAAATAAACACATGCAAATATAGTGAAACCTTTAAATTAGAATAAACTGCTAATTCTCAAAATAGAACTTAAAGGAATACAAATAACTAACTTTTCTTACGGTTACCTAATGCTTCATACTGTAACTATTAACCATTAAATTGCAATGTCCTAACTTAGTTAACCTTTGAAGTGTGAAATATAACATCAATCTATGGATTCTACTTCAAGAATTGTAACACATTCATTCACAATTTCACATAACTGAAAACTATTAAAGAAATTTACAATTCATAATCTAATCTAATAAATTGAATTGAAATGATTCAGCAGTACCTCAAGTGGCCCTTGTTTGAGTTGTTGCTTCCATAGGATTTTTTCAATCACTCACTTACTCAACAAAATATAGTACCAAATAAATTCTTTTATTGCATTCTAAACACATAATTGTTACACAAAATCTAATACGAAATCTTTGAAAGTCTTTATTCAATTACAAACATAATCTTCTACTATTCTTACTACCGCTGCTACTAGATCTCTTTCTCAACAGGGGATACTTCTATATAGGGTTTGTGAGGGAGTCCCATTATTCATGAACTGAAAACAAACCAAGGAACATATGTCAACTCTTCCTCAAGAATAGGTAGAGGAATGAGTCTTAAAACAAAAAATAATAATTACTGAAACATAAGTATAGAAATAAAACAAGGATTCTATTCCCAACAAACTTAATCATTTATAATAGAAATGTGCTCAACAGAACAATTTTGTCATAATTCAATCCTATTGAAAATACACTTCTTCTCTTGGTTGTCTTATTGGAAAATAAGTGTTTAATACTAGACGAATCATGACCTTATCAATAAATGATGACTCGTGAAAGTGGTCGTATTGCATTCGGTTGACTTCTTCTTTGCAACAAACTACAATCTTTATGTATGGGTTGAGAAGCCCGTTGCTACGGGTTGACATATATCATTGCTCTAAATGTTAGTCTTATTTCCTAATATATTCTCATTACTAACAAAAATAAATTAAACATAAATCTTACTAAACTTCATAGACATTGATAAATCATACATACACATACTAACATAACATGTTTCCATTCCAAATTCTTAAAACTACTTGAAAGTATATGAAAGGTATGAAAGGTCTTGGTAATGTCTTAAAGATTAGCATAAAGTAATGATAAAAAGTATGAAACAACAATAAGAAACTATCCAATTATAAATCCCACCAAAAACCATTCTTATGGTACCTTGTACAAATACCATTATGAAAACATGTTCTTGAAAATCATGTATAAATTTTATATCCTTAACACCTGGGTGCAATTTCATTTCATCATACCTATGCATTCCATCACACCTATTCATTTCATCATACTTATCCATTCTATCATACTCACCCATCACATCATACCCATCCTCTATCACCCTTTTTTACCTTTACAAGAATAAGGAAATAGTGTTGAAGCATGCTTTGGATTTGGATACATCAAATATTCAATGAGTACTTTAGGATTCTATCATAATTTACATTTTGGTATAATATAAAAGGTAATGAAACAAGTTTTATAACAAGTAGTTCAACCACATCCCGATGTCAAGAAAAATTTCAATGTAGCATCATGAATGACACATGTAGAATGGTGCATGCTATTCATATGTGATGTAGTCCCTGCATATCACATCCTAAATCCCTTTTTCAATAAACCCTTTAGCTATTACATCCACTATCTTTAACCCTTCAACTATTTTATCCAATCTACCCTTCATCCTTGTCACAAAAATTCCTTGCCCCTTGTTGTTGGTTAAAAGAAATAATCATAATCCTAAGAAATACAAATTCAATCTAATATACAATGATATCATCTAGTAGAATACAAAATTTACAAGTAACCCATTTAAATCTTAGCACTCTCCATCTCAAAACAAAGCACAAAAATCCCAACAAATCTAGCCAAGTAGTCTACCACACATATAAGAGAATTCTTAGGTTTTCTTCCCATCCTTGCTACAATTATTAAAAAAGAAATCATTACATCATTATTGGGATATATTGTTCCTAATTCTTATATTGTTCTGGAAATATATTGAACATAAATCAATAACACTATTATTAATCTATCTTCAATCAATATTCACTTTTTAGCTTGACCTAGGGAAAATCTTATTTTTGTTTTGGCTTATGTCTACTTGATTGCTTGTGTGTTTATTATTTTTCTAGAATTTTTATTCTCCTTGGAAAATATCATGAAAATATGATAATGATTTTTTCCTCTATATCATGGTGCATATTGTTATATGCTATAATAAATCAAGTTGCTCAAATATTTAGAATTTGGTGCAAGATTCATAGTATTCATCATCACATGAATACCCTTACCCATTTTCTTTCTTACACATTTATTTTAATCTAACCTTTCTTCTTACCCCCTCCTACCCATCCCCTTCACTTTTACCCCATTCATTTATAAATTAACTATCTATTTAGTACCCATCTCATTTAAATTACACATTTGTATCTTTCATCCCTACATACTCTCTCAAAGAGGCATCTCCCTTACCATCATGCCACTTGGGACATCCTTTTACATACATTATTTGTATTCTTCTTCATGTCCATTATTTGTCTTCCTCTTCTATTTTATTTGAATATCCACTACTTTTAGTCACAAGACCCTTTCAAAGAAGGGAAAATGTAGGAACCTAGATTTTGCCACCCTTATTATGCCACCTTTTATCATTGTTCTACCTATTAACTCATCCTAGTTAATTAACTCTAACATCACCATGTTGCTAATTTAATTAATCAATTAATTGCACCATGTATCCCATAATATTATATTAGCTAATTAATTATCATTAATTAGTTAGCTAATTCTTAATTAAATATATGCTAATTATTTAATTAGTTCTATTTTAACCACTAACATTAGCTCATAACTAATTAATTAATTAGTTAATTCCTAGCTAAATTGATGCACATGTAATTTATTAGTTATCCTCTCCTCACTCCATAATTAACTCCATGCACATATAATTGGTTAATTATATAAATTATTACTTAGTTATCCTCTCATCATTTCATAATTAAATTATTCTAAAAAAATCAAACTCTTCCACTCATCATGTCATACAAGTCGTTAATTTCTTTATCTATACTTTGCACATTCTTAAATCAAATAAAGCAAAAGTCATGCAAGTAATTTTAAGGGAAAAAAGAATTTAAGAAAACTTAAGTTCTAAATTGGGTGAATTAATTACAATCATTTATTTCTTCATAAAAAACCTACAAATCTACCTCTCCTTCCATGAATTGACAAATCTTTGAAATTCTATCTCATTTGTGAAAATTTTGATCATCTATTATTCATTATATCAAAGGTATGTGTTGTAAAGATCTTGCATGATCATTTGAGAAACCACATCTATAAATATGAGCAAATATTCTTCTCAAAAGTGAATAAAAGGTGCCCATTTCTTTTATAATAGGATTTAATATTCTTTTTACTTCCTTCACTATTTTGAATTCTCATGCTTACACTTATCATCTAGGCCATGGGATTGTGACCTTATAAATTTATGTGCATTCTATAAGAATAGGGGTCATGAAACTCAAACTCGTTGAGAATATAAAAATTCATTCAATAGCTACCAAATGATTAAAAATGTCTTTTTATGGATATGTTCCAAATAATTAGGGGCTCATTGCTTTACAAAATTTTAGCTCAAGCATCTATTAAAATCCTTTTCTAACCATGGATAAGGTGGTCCAAATCAAAATGTACCTCATCTAACCCATCCTCATCGAGCTCTCATTTCCAATCTAGAAGAAACCAACATGCTACTTCAACTTGACCAAAAAGGGAAAATAGAAATGCTTGGTCTAGTTAAAATAGATACTAACAAGAATGTACATTTTACTCTTGGACCTAAGCATGAGGCACATGTGGTTGTTTCAAATCATCTATATCCTCAATTAGTGGTATCCTCTGATTTAGTCAAGAATGTCAAGAAAACTTGATTTGATTCCTAGGAAAATCAATGAATGAATCTACAAATTAGTTAGTAATTCAACAATATCATAGAATATGTAATGGAAAATAAACATGCATACAAAAGATGCATTCAAGATGTGAAAATATTTAGACATATATGTCACTTCTATTTAAGGAAACATGGCATTCATATAGGATTTATATGTGAATCTATAGATTCCTCTCTACCTAGATGCAAGATGTACAAAATGGGCATTTATACACAATAGTACGAGTAGGCTATAAGTTAGGCTTCATGTCAATGTTTGAAGATATCCATTTTGTATGGCAAGTGGTACTATGGATAGATGCCACCAATTGTCAAAATTGTATGGGATGATTTATATTGTGGTATTGCGTGGTACAAACACCACCATGTGTCAAATTTGTATGATGTCAAGTGTGTTCCATGCCTTATTTCATAAAGGCTACTAGGTTTTACACACATTTTATACCATAACATGAGGATGTTGATGCTCCATGTGTCACACACACACATGGTTTAAATTGGCACGAGCATGTGTAACCATGTGTAGAGGCCTCATTATGGGTGTAAATACTATTGTGGTATTACACATGAAGCTTGTGCATATAGTTGTGTGTAGATGCACAAGGATTATGCTATTCACATTAATTAATATTGAGATCATCAATTAATTTGGTGTGTGAGGCCATTCTTAGATCATTTTTCCTCCCTTGAGGAGTGATGGTCCTCGATATATTGACATCAAGTCTACAAAACCACACACTCACTTGCTAAAAAGTGCACCACTTAACTTGATTTGTACAGTAGTCAATTTTGAATAGCCAAATTAACCAATAGGTGTTGAGACAAGTCCATGTATAGTGGTGTCAACAATATCAACCTTGGTTGTTGGATATTAATGTGTTGGGTCTAATTCCATAGGAAAGTATTGTTTGAGGAGTTTTGTATTGAATATTAGGTGTAGGACCAAGTTATGTGGGAGATTGAGAACACGTGTTCTACAAGTTTCATGTAGAATGGTTTAAGTACCACATTGTGGATGCTTTGTTTTCCAGTGCAGACCCTTGAAGGATTGCTTTTGAAGATACAACCAATGGAAAACCCCGTCCCACAACCTAGAGGACGATGCAACACTGTGGAAGCCCAACAAAAAAAATAATCTTAAAAAGTATAACAAGACAAGTATCCTACTCTAACCACATACATTCTCTAGGCCATGCAACGCGTCTACATGTAAACCCATTACTTATAAAATTTAAACCAACCATAGAATATAAAATTTAAACTCAAGATACAACATACAACAAAGCATTAAACCATTGCAAGATAAATCTAACACATAGAAATGTATTGAACATATTTCCACAGATACAACACCACATAACATCCAATACACCATTAAATCCAATAATGAATAGATCATAAATATTATTACAATTACATCACAAAGGTTCACCTCGATACAAATGAGGTACTACAATTATACATAATGATCCACAGTTACAATGAAGAAAGAGAAGAACAACTCCAAAGAACCACATGAGCTCCTCGAACAAGAAGATCTTGCCATCACAAACAGGAAGAGAAACTCAACAGTGTAAGGTGCATGCCACCCAACCATATGGTACCCGTAGGCCCAACCCTCGTGCTAGTCCAGATAGTAATAGGTAACCAAGACAAACCTACTACCTCTAGACATAGGCAATTTATACAAGACCACATTGTACCAGTAAATACAAAACAACACTATACCAGTAAACATAAAACATAAGGTTACATTGCATCCAAAACCAATGAATCAATTACATCCACTATACAATACAAACTGACTGTTGTCGTAGGAGGAGTTTCATCACAAAGGTTGTATTGGTTATCCAAAGGAGATCTTCCTAGGTCTCAGCCCCCATCTTGGGTTATCCTGGTAACCTCTCACGAACTCGGCCCCACATGCACACCAATGTGGAATCAATTATCTTTCGAGAAGACAAGATAACGATCTTGCCATTCCAGGCCTTCCCGAATCATCTCAAGTCTCATACTAGCCCTTGAGCCAATGAGCGAGGCTAAATTATCTAATTAAATGTATTAAGCTACTCTATCCCTAATAAAGGCTATTTGATTTCCACTGATTAAACTGACTTTCACACGAGTTGTCCTAGGACCACTTTGTGTCTCAACCCCCATTGAAAGCCACTCCCCTATCGACAACACAAAAACATATTCCACAACCCAAGGGTAGAAAGTGTGCACAAAAAAATTGATAACAAATATTAACCATTATGCAAAGAACAACACATCTCGTTCGTAGTAACCAAGTGCTCAAATTAAATCACACAAACTGTTCATAGTAGTCGAGTGTTCAAACTAATTCACACATCCCTACGAATGTCAAATACTAAATCCCAAATACGTGCATTACCAAGGAAATCTCAAAGGGTAAACAAAAGATACAATAACCCTTTCACAATTTTACAATCTCTGGAAGACTTATATTTTCACATAAACAAATACTCCCCTCAGTACACAATTACAGAAACACATGCTTTATAAATACAACTTCAAGAAATTAAAGAAATACTATCATTCGGATTTCCTAAATCCCATACAATCAATTTCGCATATTTAAAATGCACCATTTAAACATAATTCCAACATACAATTTAACAGCGAAGAAAACTAATTGTACATCTTCTAGTTTTCACAGGTACTCATAAAATTAACTCAATTTCCTCAATAAAATAAATGAATTATTTCAATTAAATTAATCATACTTGTAATCATTTATTGAATTACTCACGCATTAAATAAATATATTTAATATATATATACATATATATACATATAAATATATTATTTAATTATAAAACTAATTATATTTTTTCCAAATTCTATTTTAAATTAATTACAATACCAATTTCCAATATATATATTATAAATACTATGTATATTATATATCATGTATATATAATATATATAGATATTATATATCATATATAATAATAATAAATAAAAAACATAATATTGTGGCGTGGTTGTTTCTATGGTCGTAACCCCAAATGGGGCCATGACTGTGTTGGTAGTGCTACCCTCACAGTCGCCTCCCCTATGGGATGGTTGTGGGGAATACCCCAGCCCATAACCCATAAACATTTTCAATTAAAGAAAACCCTGAGATAATTAAAATCGCGTACAACATTTCAAATTCCATTTTTTTTTAACAATTTTATTTCAAATAAAAAATTCCTACATGGAATTTCACAATGCTAAACTAAAATACAATATTTATATAATATATATGTATGTATGTATATGTACATATATATTTTAATATATATGTATATATATATATATATGTATACATATATATTTATATATATATAAATTAATCCAAGCACTGGTTCAAATTGGGAAATAAATTTTCACAGAAGAAGTTTTTTCCAAACAATTAAAAGAAATAGGGAAACCAAAACAAAACGAAGGTTTTTCTACAAAGATCTATTATTTCCTTTTGTATCAATCTATTTCAAATGATCAATTTACACAGAGAATTTACATTGTTTTCTACAGAGGTTTCTCTTTCACAACAATACTTTAAAAGAAATGAACAAAAGCTTCTACAGTATTGTAAATATCTTCCTAAACTTTTCCAAATTGCATTACAGTAATATAAACAACTTTTCAATTCAAAATTCACAAAAACAATAAAGGAACCTGTTCCAGAAGAACTGTTGCCTCAAGAAATGTTGTTAAGCTTCTCTGTAGCTTCAATTTTCCAATGTAGCCAAAGCTTCCTCTAGTGCTATTGCCTCTTTCCAGAAAACACAAAAATACACAACAATACCTAGCCAATAATTCTACAACAAAATCCTAAAACAAAATCCTCAGAGAAATCCACAATTTCCTCACCAATTTTCAACAACACCCCAAAAACTCTTCCTGTGAAACAACTTTCTTTCCTTTTTCCCAAATTTCCTCTGAGAATCAATTTTCAACAATAAGATAACAAATTTCTAACTCATAGTTATCCCAACAAAATATCTTTTCCCTCAACAACCAAAGATATTTTTCCAACCACATGCATTTAAATAAAATAAAACAATTTACTAATTGCAACCAATTTAAATACTCTTATTTATTTAATTACCATTTATTTTTAATAATAAAAATTACTCAACAACATAACTAAATTAAATTTATTTATTTATTTATTCTAAAGCTTTCACATCAATTATTCCATTAATTAAATATTTAAATCAACCACACATTTAATCTACAAAATTAAACTTACACAATAATAAAATACCTAGAACAACAAAGATAAGGAATACGACCAAGACTCAAGCTGGTGACACACTGTACTAGGGTAAAGGTATGACTAGGTAACCTGTTACTATCTCCCAATATTACTGTTGAGTAGTGGACACACTCAGACTTGTGGAACCAAGTGAAGCTAATGTCCTATACCTACAAACCTACAACACAAGCAAAAGTCGTACATGTATACAAATAATAATTCATACACACTGTGAAGAGAGAACTGTGGAAATCACAAGGCACTCGCAAGTGAGAGATGCAATACCATCCCCTTACCAATACAATCACATCAAGACTGATGAAATTAAAACATCAATAATCAATAAATGAGCATACATCAATATTAACTCAAATAACAACTATGCTAATGTGAAAGCATGTTATAAGCAAATAATCAGTTACAACATCAACTCATCAAAATATCACCATGTCCAAGTAACATCCAACAGTGTCATAAGGTTTATCAAATAGTAACATAAAGTCAATACATCACAACCAAACTTTGTCACTAGCTTGAAACATGTGAGGTGTGTAATGCGCATTGTGGTGCTCTTTGTACTTCTATTTTTTTCCTATGAGCATCAGTTGAACTTTATAGTACATATTTTGAATGTAATAAAAATTTGTGCTTAGTCAACTTCTTGTGCCTATGTGCATAACTCTAATACATGGATGATGCATAGCAGGATATGTCAAGGGGTGCCACTAGTTGGAATTTAGTACATGTTTGGAAAGGATTGTGCCATATAGAAATATGAAAATATTTGTTGTATGCATGTTGGATGTATATGATATTGCCATCCCATATGCACAAGTTCACACTATTGTAGATGTATAGTAGATACATGAGAGTGTATTTAATCATCCTATTTGACCATTTTTTTATGAATAGAAGGTTGTGGATTGATTTAATTATGTATTTAACATGCTCCACATATATTTTTCAAAAATGATTGATAAATTGTGGGCCACAATAAAAAACAATGGATGTTAGCAAGCCAAAGTGTACCCAAACATTAGTGAAGAAAACTTTCACATGGTGTTTGGTATGATGAGTCTTTTCTTACATTTGATCATGATTGTCATCTAAGAGAATGTTTTCACCACAATGAATCCAACATCACACTTGTTGCTTTTATTACATCATCTTGTATTAGTTTATAGTTTAATAAATAAATAAATTAGATTGTTAGTTAAGATGTGTAGAGAAGTTGCAAGAAATTAAAGCTTTATAAACCAAAACATTATAATGCAAAATTATCCCTAATATAATTTTATATTTTTCTGTATCAAAATAATTTGATTTGACTTTTTTTATACTTGATTTTCAATATGGTATCAAAGCAGATACCGATCATGAAGAATAGCAAATAACACCCTAATTTTTGCACATATTCAATAGCACACACTTGTTTGAAGTCTGAATGTGAGTTTGGTGGTAGTGTAGACAAGGCGTGTGAAAATTCCTAAGGTGTAGGAGGATGAAATAAAGGCATTTCTAGGAATCTTTTATATGATTGGGGGAGAGGGGCCTATAATGGAGCAGGGTCCAATAGTGGGGATAGAAGTAGTCCTCAAAGGGCCCCATAGTGGAGCACTTTAATATCCAATTTCAAAACACTTTTTATCCATAAAGTATGAAAAGTGACAAATCATGTGATGCCACATCAGTGCACCAATAAAACATGACTTAGTGCACCACTATCGGTCTCACTTTTTTTTTGGGCCTTTTGGATACCTGAACAAAAAGCATGTTGATGTGGCATCATATTTGATGATATGGCCCTATAACAAAATATAGAAGCACATGAGTTTCCAAATAAATTGTTGTACAGAATTGGGAGTGATTTGAAATTTCCATGTAGGATTTTGAGAAAGGAAAAGTTAGGGTGCTCCACTATGGCCCCTCTCCCCTAAAGATGCATTGTAAGACTGTGCAGGGAGAAGAAAAACAAATATATGTATATGTTACATGGACAATTGTGAAGGAACAAGATATGCTCTATTTTTCCATGCCTTGAGTTGTCTTTAGTGATTTTTAAAAATCTACAAGTTAAGGTAAATAAGGCATTGAATTCATATTTCTAATCTTTTTGTTTGAAACATACAACTTTTGTAGTGGCATATGAGCATGATCATTTTTATTCCTATGGCACGGGCATAGAGAGAAGAAATAAATTTGGTGATTTTAATTTTTCCATTGTAGTGGTCTCTCTATTTTGGCAGATGAAGATGGTTATTGCCTCTTATTCAAATTTCTTGTTAACTCAAGTTATCTACAAATAATAAAATCACCACAATTTTTTTTTTTGTTGCATTGAAGTTTGTTTTAGGTTTATTGATTAGGGGTAAAAAATGGGTTTTGAAGGGGCCCAAAACCCTTTACAAAGGAAGATAGCTGAAACTCAAGATAACAACAGTAAGCATGAATCATCCCAACAATAGCAAGCTGCTAAAAAAGATAACTCACATACCACCACCAGCCCAACAACAGCCACAACTAGATAATCAGGACATCACAAGCTATAAAAGATAAACATGCATGGGCTTGAAGCCCAGATACAACCTGGTTTTATCCGGGACCAGAAACCCCATACCACCTAAACCATTCAGTCCACCATGCAACAAGGCTGCATTAACCAAGATTAGACAGAAATAACCACCTAAAACAATTAGGCAACAAAAAAGCAACACAGCTGCCAGCCATCTGCTCAAAAACAGCATAACCAAACCCAATAGAAGAATAGGAAAATTAATGGTAAGGACCGTGATTAAACCCAACCCCAAGATCAAAAACACCAACACATGAAAGGAAAAAAACCCCTTGATGCTCTCAAACACACCATAGACCAACTCCAAGTCCACCTCAAGAGGACAAAGCTCCCCTCTATAGGAGATGATACTGTGAAAACCCAACAAACTAGAAACACACCTTTCTACAAGCCTCAAGCTCCACCTCAATAGGAGAAACTTCCACCTCAATAGGAACACCACCAGAGGAGACCAGAAAAGAGGACTTCCATCCACATCCAACACACCCACCTCCAACTCAATAGGAAATGAATCTTGACCATCAAGAGTTGTCTTCTCCTCAAAAGAAGACATAGTGCATAGGAAATGGAAGAAAGTCAAAGCTCCAGAAGATTGAAGAATCACACCATCCTTTGGCTGAGTATGTAGGAGCACCAAGAAAGAGACCACAACCAAACCAACATAAAACACCATAGGAGCAAAAGGAGAAGGCATTCCACTCCACCAGCTCAAAACACAGCCCAACTTCCAAGTCAAACCCAAAAATAGGGAACTCCTCCAAAAAAGAGCCCAGAGCCAAAAGTAATAGAAAACCCCCTTTGATAAGGATAGCCAAGACAACCACAAAGGGTACCTAGGAGATCTGATAGGGATCCCAAGAAGAACACAAGATTCCAAAGAAACCCAACACCCAGTAGGCATCACCAAAACACCATCTTCAAAAGCGCTTTCCTCAACAGAGAGAACCCACAATGGGTACCCATAAGCTTTAAAAGAAGACCCAAGAAACATAAACAAACTCTGAGAGCCCTGTAGCCCAAGCATGTGCCACACCTCCGACATCCAAGACTTATCCAGATCCTCGAGAGAAGCCAAGAAAATCCAAAAGTGCCTCTCCAAGCAAGATCCGCCCCTTCCAAGCTCAGCCCCAAAAAACCAAAGAGTAAAGAAACCTCTTCCCAAAATTCCATGAAAAACATCAACCACTCCTAGCCAAACAAGAGTCACAAAAAGCACATCAGTGCAGCAACCACTAGCACCAACAACCACAGTCAAGGTCGCACCAGAACAAATCCCACCCATGCTCATCAAAACGAACATAGTGAAGATGACCCAATCAGTTCTAAAGGCCACCAGGGGACCCACGTAGACAAGGAAACCCCCACACCAAACATGAGAAGCCACCACCCACCGTGAGCCAGGGACTTCCCAAGGAAGAACAGGATACCAAAAAGGATGAACCGTTGCATCAGGAAGGACTTCCACAGCAGGAATCTAGTCAACAGAAACAATGAACCATTGTCTCCAAACAGTAGCAGCCAACGAAGAAAGTAGAGCCTCCACGAGATCCCCATCTGGATCTCCATCGTCTTCTCCTTTTGCTCCATCAGATTCAAAATTTCCTCCCGCGTGCGTCTGCTCCTTCCGCTCCATCCGACATTAAGTTTGTTTTAGGTGTTGATATAAGATTGTAATTGCAATAAGAAAGGCATGTGAAGATCAAAAGGGGCATTTCATAATCAATTGTTGCATCTAGTGTGTAAAAAAGGTGTCTAAATATAGTGAAAAGGCACTTCTTGAAGTTGCAAATTCCAGTCACAAAATTATGATAACTTTATCATTTCTTAACATAATTCAAAAATTCAAACTATTTTGGAAATCTAGCGAAGAGAGGAACATAACCCAGAAATGGTTTGAAGTTTTCAAAGTAGTTAGTGAGCAATTTGAAGAAAAAGATGGCATGATGCTAAGCAATAGTTTGTTGGAGCATAGGAGTTTCAACAGTATTGCACTACTATATGAATTTGTTGAAGATCCATGCCACTTCTTAGCTTTGGTCACATTCTATCTATTGTAGATTTGATTAAACATGCATTCAAATATTTTTATAATATTCAATTTGAAGGTTAGTATTAAATTATGAGGTTTGGATATATACAAATAGAAAAGATAAGGTTATATTTGTACTATAAAAGAATGCAAATTTGATTTAATTCAATGTCTACATATGGCTTTTATTTTTTTTTGCGTACAATCTTCAAAGAAACTAAACCATTACACTTTGACTATTTGGTCACACATGGTGTTTCAAATTGCATTTTATTTGATGCCAAATACTGCACAAGACACGAAAAGAGAAAAGTTAAACAAGGTTATGAAGTGGATATTGAAGATAATGGAGAATACAAAAGGAAAAGAACCCATCAAGATTAAAAACTAAGTGCACCTTTATTGGAGGTTGGGGGCATAGAAGACAGGAGGTACTTTTATCATCTCGAGTTAGCTTTTGTTGAGAGATAATACACTACATGAGAAGCAACACCAATTTCATTTTCATCCCTTTCATGGAGCAAGGGGGCATGACATTTTTATTTTTATTTCTAAATAATTGAGTTTGTCTTGATTTGCATATTTGGTGAGTGGTACTTATGGATAATTGAATTTGTCTTGATCCATGTAGTTTTGCAGGTGTGTATTTGTGGATAATTGAGAAAGTATCGATCCATAAATGAAGGAGTGTTACTATGGATAATATAGTTAGCCTTGATTCACAATTGGTTAGTGGTTTTGTTACTGTGGATAATTGAGTGAGTCTCAATTCATGGTTGGTTGGTGTATTTTCTTGTGGATAATGGAGTTTGTCTCAATTCACAAGAGGAGTGGCATACTTGTGGATAATGAAGTATGTCTCAATTCACAAGTATTTTGTAGGTTTGACAGTTAGGAGATCCATTGATGTGTTCAATTTGGTGTTTCTTGGGTGAGCAAGGAGAATTGGTGAAGATGCTTCATCAAAGCCTTCAAAAGGGTTGATATGTTCGGTCCTTGCAGTCTTCTAGTGCAACCTTTGTTCGCATTGATGTAATAAGGGGGGAATGTTAGTTTAATTACATCATATTTTATTAGTTTATAGTTTAATAAATAAATAAATTAGATTGTTAGTTAATAGTTAGTCGACGGGAATAGTTTCTCATAGGGAAATTACAAGAAAGCAAGGGTTTATAAGCCAAAACAATGTAATAACAAAAATATCCTAATGAGAATTCAATAATATAGTTTTATATTTTTCTATATCAAAATGGTTTGATTTGGCTTTTTTATGCGTGCTCCACCATTTTCAATAACACTAAATCAATTGTAAATAGTTTGCTTAAGAAATTGATACCAATGGACTCCCAAGGTTATTTCAAATTTGTAAGAGTGATGCAAAGTTTGAGCTTCTTATTTGCAAGCTTGGAAACACTACAAGGAATGTTAGACTTAATGTGTTGCTCAATGCTCATGCATATGTAAGGCTAGTAGAGGTTTTTTTAAAGAACTATTGGTGTCTTGGTAATGTTGATGTGTTTAGTTGTTTTGGTGGAATGCATTGTCTAGATGAGCCTCTTGCATGACACACCATTTAGAACAAAAATATGTTAAACTTTGTAGAAAATCTTGTTAGACAAGCAAAATTCATGAACCTCTTTACTTCATGTAATCTTGGTGTAAGTCTATGTAAAGTCAGTGTCTATATTGGGTAGAGGTTCTCATAGTTAGAGAAGTTATGTTCATGTGAGTCCAACACTATGATGAGTGTGTGAATTGTAGACTCACTAAGGTATTCGACTACCTTTTTGATTAACTATTTCCAACCTTTTACTCTAACATATTATCATCTTGTCAACCTAGGTAGTGTCTAGAGGCTATATGCAATAGGTAGATAAATATCTTATCCTAGTAAAATTCATAATCCTACTTAACCTAGCCAACTAATTGTTTGATATAATAAAAATATAAACTATGGAATAGAGATATGCTTATGTTAAAATGAGATTTAAGTTACCTGTTTTTTCATAAAGAGAACTTTTCAAAATGTAAAAGTAACATCACACATTTGTTAGCTACAAAACTAAAGAAATAGCATGTTTATTCTATTAAAATTAATCTGTACTAATGATATCAAAATTAATTTTTTTCTTCTTAAGAACTTTCTAACTTCTAAGATTTCTTTTAAATTTCCAAAGAAAATTGACATGATGTTACTAATACCTAATAATTGACTTGCAAGAACATTTACACTATCTGTAATCTAACTAATGTAAGAAAACAAATAACAATAATATTAAAAAAATATTTACTTATCTATATGAGTGACATTCTTCTTCTCTAACAAGTGGCCAACTCTTTGGAGATTAGAACTTGGTCTTACACAATCACATACACAACTCTCCCAGAAATTCAAAAAGGGTGACTAGATTATATTCATGAATCTTTTATTTTTCAACACATCAAAAAAGAACATTAACATTTTTTTTGTTCCAATGATAAAATTCAAAATTGAACTTCTATATATATGTACCCTCCTTTTCTAATATATATTTCCCTCAAGTTCTAAAAATATGCCTAATCAACAACATCATGCTAATCATGCACACCTACTATTTTGAAGTCTTTAACATAAAGCTTTTAAAATAGAATATCTAAAAATTGTCCATAGAGTATGTAGTGATCATAAAATAAGGAGAACATTTTTTAAAAAGACTCACGCTGGAAGTCTACTTGCAAAACCACAATGCTTTCCATCTTCAAGTAAATTATAGGTTGTCATTTACATGCATGCGATTAGGAGTGGATACTCCAAGATATCAGAAAATTCTTCTCAACCAACTCAATTCATCTGGAGCAATCCTTCCAAAATTGGAATGCACTTGTATGGTCTCCATCTACCCTGTATAGTAAAAAATGCATCTTCTTCATAGCAACTTGTTAGCAATTAGGACCTTATGAAATGAGGATTGAAACTAAGAATATATAAATTATCCTTAATCAAAATAGCTAATAATATTTTATATAATCAATTATTTTGGCATGAAAAATGATTTTTTTGATAGGGAAGGAGGGTACTTGATCCTAGGATTGATGAGGCAAAATTTTACCTCATTGATTGTCTTTCCCCTTGTGCTTTATCACTAGATGTAACTATTGGAGGTATGGCATCCACTTCACATGACACACTTTTTAAAGTTTT
>VDFB02360448.1:0-10130 GCA_007258455.2 Sequoia sempervirens
TTTTGCATTAAGGAAAGTGAAAAAAGTAGAGTGGAAGGAGACGATTACAATGTTCACCATGCAATGATGATTTGTTTCTTGATTTCCTTATGTAGTGTAGTAAATTGTCACCCCTGACAATTTCACACTAGGTTCGACACCCTCTTAATGCATGTGTTTAATTATGCTTTTGATTTACTTGTTTAATTGTCATTTTCAATAAATTGAATTGAATCTTTATTTATCAGACTTTAATAGAGCTAAAAATGCCTAGACTAGGGCGCCCAACGCCCCTATCCCATCTAATTCGATCTTAAATCTCAAATCTTATTGTCAGTCTCAATATGCTCAAGAATTAAAAATCATTTGCCAACCTATCTTAATAGTTAATGCAAAATATGTTTAAATCCTTAAAATATAAGTGGTTCCCTCCTTTTTAACATCTAGCAACTTAATCTCTTTGGAGCAACCTAAAGGCAATTAGTGCAACACCAAGAGTAGAATAAGCAAAAGATGAAAGGCATTGTAAGATGTTTATTGTTTATATGTATTATCATTATATGCATTGACACTTGCAAGATCTCCAAGTGTCCTATTTCTCTTTGTGTGTGATTAGCAAAATTGACGACTTCAATCCAACAAGGGTTTCATATCTGAGTGGTAAGTTTCATTTGTGTTCATTATCATTCATATTTATCGTTTTATCTCTGCTCCCTTGATAGCACACACTATCATTTATCATCATAGTTGTTGTGCATGCGAAAACACCAAAACGGGGTTTGACCAAAACAAGCCTATATATGACAACACTTCTCCTTTGTATTTGTTGCAGGTTACAAGTCTATTGTTGATTGAAGTGAATTTGAGATCTCAAGACTCTTAAACCTTAATTTATGCATTCAAAGACTCATCATCAACAAATTAGGGCAAGTTGATTATTCACACATTGTCAAACTTTAGACTTGGGTTTTCATAGTCAAAGACCTATAAACACTACTGCACCTATATCAGCTTTGGAACCCTAAATGTTAGCACCTTTGGACTAGGGCACCCAATGTCGTCTTGCCAATTCAACTCTAGATTTCAATGCCAAGTTCTTTTCTGTCCGCACTCTCCAAATCTATCTTCTATTTTTGTCTTTCTATTCGATACTTTCTAGATTCTATTTCAGGGCCAACCCACAATACCGTGTCCCACTTTTTGGTCAAAGTAAGACATTAATATCAACATTTTTTTACAAAATTTCACTTTATGAAACTTATAGCAACTAAACCATTAATAATTTGGAAATGATGTGACTAGTGATTTGTGTGTAGATTATATATATATAATTAGAAATAAATTGTGAATTTATTTTACGTAACTTTTAATAACTTATTTTTTTTTATAATAAACAACATTTTAAAAAAGTGACGTTTATGTCGTCACACAACTTTTTTTATTGAAAGAATGAAATTATATAGATTTTTAATATCAATATCGAGTGCATGATATTTTACATAGTTTTTAATTAATTAATTTTGAAGTCAAAATAATTATAATTTGGACATAAGTGTATGTCGTCATGCATAACTTGTTTTGTATGTATTGAAATTAATTTTTATTTTTTTTTGATTTTTCTACATGTGAAATAAGTATTTGATGTTTAGTGGAAAAACAACATTCACAAGAAATAAAATATAAATATAATAATAAAATAAAAAATATTTAAAATTATATTTTTTGGAAAGCTTATAATAAGAGCTACATACTTGCAAAACATAATTTGTAAATGACTTTTTTTAATCCATCAAAAGGCAAAGAAAATGTGTCCTTTTGCCAACATTTTGATAGGTGCAAAGGAGACTCCATTGTGGGTATGATTTAAGACTAGAGGAGTTCTATTCAAAGTGGTTTGATCTAAGGAGGTCTTATCTAACCCTCTTCAATTAAAATCCTTTAGATGAATCTCTCAAGGCTTAACTCATTTTTTCTAAAAAATTATGTGATTTTAGGCAAAAGTCAGGATGTCCCAAGTTTGGGACCCATTATTGTGGGATGACCCTACATTCAATTTGACCCTAATTCACCTAGTTCATTGTGTCTTTTCATCAATCATCACATAACACATAAAAAGTGATCAAAACCTTAACCAACTTGTTTGGCTCTTCCTTGAGGACAACAACCAAATAGTGTCTCTTGGTTAATTTTGTGTCCCTCGATATTTAAGGTGGACTAATTGATTTAGGATCACCTCTGGAGAACATGCTTTTTCCTTTGTAGTGGATTCAAATGTGAAGGCATAGGATCGCCTCTGAAGAACATGGGTTCGCCCCTGAAGAGGCGAGGTCTTCACGGATCCGCCTCTGTAGGTTTATGGGTTCGCCCATCCGTGTGTGCGCCCGACTTTGTATGCCGAGGACTTGAAGTCAAACACACGTTCGCCCCTGTAAGAGGTGGGTTTGCCCCTGTAGGTCACAGGTCCACCTATCGAGCGGATTCGCCTCTGAATGTTGAAAAGACCCGAACTTGCAAAATATCAAACAACAAAAACCATGAAAGGACTTGTGACATGGGCCCCACCGGGCATGCCAAAAATATTGCAGAGTGTTTCTCAGCCTACTAAGATACCAAATAAGCTTAATGCGAAATGACTAAACAAAAGAAAAACACTTTCAGGTGGGCTGTGATGAAATTCCAAACAGAGTGAATGCAAGCGGCTTCTTCAATCTTACTGTGATCCAAGCTTGATGTGTGTGGGTGGCCTTGTGTTAGCTTCGATTTGTATTCTCAATATTGACCATGAAATTAAGGAGATAAAAGTATGACAATAAAGGAGCATAAAACAGACAAAAATTGTAATTCTTTCTCTAAAACTAACAAAAAATAATAGGTAAAAACAGGTGACCTGCCAGTGGCAAAACACTAATATTTTCATCATTGGGGAGGTCAGGAGGACCATCCAGCATTGGAAAAAATTGCAAAAACATCTCCCAGCTGTAAAGATGCCAAGCAAATGAAGGACAGAGCCAATCTCTCTATCAGCTGACAAAAGAATTTAAAAATTCCTTTCAAAATCTCATAGATTTTTTGGAAGGTCTTAGGAAGACCAAGGGAATTGAAATTGCCAGAATGCGAGGGCCATTGGAAGTTTGGAGGAGGGTAAGGTGCACCATAAAGGTCTTTGGGAGAATAAAGTGGGATTAAAAATTCCTCATAGGATCATGGGGAAAAAAAAATAAAATAAAATTCCTTGGGAAAGGGAGATGACTTCTCTCAATGTAGAAAGCCTTTATGAGGGCGTTGACCTAGGTACATGCCATAATTGACAATAGACCTAGATTAAGGGTTAATTAATCAGGGATTATGGTTGTGCAAATTATTAGCAAAATTAATGGAGTGATTAAGGGCAAGTGGCAAGTTATGGAGGATGTGACACTAATCACAATTAGTGGTGTGCACATCCTAATGATGGGGTTAGGGAGGCTAATCAGGATTAGAGGAAGATTATGGAGGATGTGACATTTGGAGAGAGAAAGGGATGAATTAAAAATTAATTTAATTCATATTGGCCAAATGACTAAATTAAATAAATAGGTCGATTTATTTGATTTAGAGAAGAAGATGATAAAGTATTTAATTAAACAATTAAACACTTTAGGGAACATTAGGCATAGGCAAAAATATTAATTAAATAATGAAATTATTTAATCAATATGGATGCAGGTGTGAAATAGATGAAATAAGGAATAAATTTGACCACATGGAGATGGTAAAATTTGGATGTCTATAACTCCCATCAACATGTCTAATTTTTCTTCAATAGTGAGATTTGTTGGAACTCATTGTATTTTGTTTCAAGAGTTTTATATCAGCTCTTTTGTTGTCTTGTCTAGATGCCTTCAAGTTGCTCTCTATGTTGATTGTCATTGCATATGCTTCCCTCAAGGTTTGAGGGTTTTTATCTCTCAAGAGATAGCCCAACTTTGAATCAAATGCTCCACAATATAGAACAAGGCACATAGGCTGATTTGGTCTTACCTGGTGAGGTACTTTATTCATTGTCATAATAAATCTATTGTTAAAATTAGCAACCAATTCATTTACCCCTTTTCTGATAGTAGTTAGCGCGTGGACTGCAAATTTTGGATCCAATCTTTCTCCATATTGCAACCTAAAGACCCTCATAAACTCCTCCCATGAGTCTATGTTATTGCCTAGATGACTCATATACCATTCTTTTGCACTCTCTTCCAATGATGCAAAAATCTTTATCATAACATCTTCATCTTCAATCTTGTATTCATAAGTGACGTTGATGAAATTCCTTAAGTGGTCTTCACCGGTGATAGCATTTTTATCTTGTAATTTTGGCACCTTCCCTCTAATCTTAGTTGGAATTGGATTAGGATAATTAAAGATGCCACAAAAATCCATTGTCTATATCTTTCTAATCCAATTGGTGGTCTCATTGGAGCAAATATTTGAGCTTGCTTTCTATGGTTAACCCAAAAATTTTGTATTACATTTTGTTGTGGGGGATTAGGATTATTTTTCTAAATAGTAGGCACTTGTTGATTTGGAATAGTTGTTGCCACATTTTGGGGCTGAGCAATATTTTGTTGTTGATTCATTAGTAAGGTTTATTGAGCTATTTGGGCCTATTGTAATGCAATTTGTGCTTATACTTCACACTGCCTTTCTTTGATATGATCAATAAGATCAATGCGTTGATTTAATTCCCTTTCTCTACAATCATTTTATAATTGAATGTTTTGGTCAACATCTTAGAATGGTGTTTTTGTTCCATGCTCAAAAGACTAAAGAGTATCATATCTACCTTCCCTTTGATTTCTCAAAGGTTGTTGTGTAGGGTTTCTCTGATGTGAAGTTTGAAATGAACTCACATTGATATTTTTTGTGTGATGGGATTGGTTTCTTTTCCATATTTGGTATGGTCATGTCTGAAAGTTCTATATAAGAAAATTTGGCCATAAATTATAGAAGCTAAATAAAAAATTTACACACATAATATTGTGCTTCTATCACACTTCACATTTAATAAGATATTACAAATATATAAGATGAGTTATCTAACTCCTATAACAACTCCACTAACTTCTCACACTAAATCTAGGTGGGTTGTTCAACCACCTTTATTCTCTCCCTCTTATTTTCACTCCTAAATCTCTATGTGAGTTATATTAACAACTCACATTATTATTCTCACACACAATTACACACTCATAATAATATAATATTAATTTGTTTCTCAACAACTTAATATTAACTTACATAAATTTATTTTATAACACATACTAATAAAGTTAACTCAAACACCCATGTGAACACTAATTCTTAAAACCTCCCTTAGTGCAAACATGGAGAGAAATTACATCTCATGAACTAGAAACATATTCATATGCCTATGCATACTTTTAGGTTTGCATACTGATATCTGGGTCTTGTTACACATGATCACCTACATACAAAAATTTATCCCGCTTTCACTTCCAATGAACTTATCACCGGCTGACAACACTTCCAAGAAGTCTAGTAGTCAGAGGATCTCTATAGCCAATCACTCTCCTATACAACTGTTTACATCATCAATGATATCTACATTCTCCTCTTTTCAAACTTACCAAGGAAATGTTTATAGTGTTTATTTTGCACAAAATGAAATGAAATAAAATACCACTAATACAAAAGGTGACCTCACTGTTAGTGGTTGATGAGAGGTGCTATTTATCCTCCTTCCTCCAATGCCTCCAATCTCTATTTTGAATTTATCTAAAATAAATACTCTTCATCACTAGGACAAGATAATTCTTCATATTTTGCATATTCTTCCCAATTTATTTCTTCAGCCAAGTAAGCATTTTGATCTAGTTTATCATCTAGTAGATCTTGTGCCCTCTTCTTATAATTCAAAATTACATGTCTTATTTCTTTACAATAGTAACATTTAATTTTTCCTTTTGGAGTAACATGCTTTGATTTGTACTTGCCCATTTTTTTTGGACATATACTACTTATTCTGGTTCTGAGCATTCATTTTGTTCAAGTAGAGTAGATATTATTCCTTCAAGACTAATTTTTATCTTGCTTAATGTAAACACCATACTAGACATACTCTTAGGCATACTATTCAAAAGTATTGCTTTTGCATTATCATCCTTTACTTTTTCATTAATGTCAGCTAACTGATTTAGTAAGGAGTGAAACTTACTTATATGATCTTTCATTTTTGCACCTTTTCCCATCTTCAATCCATACAATCTCTACTTCAATGTTGTCTTGACACTTTCCAGCTTCAGATCCGAAAAGCTTGTTTAGTGAATTCCAAATCTCTTTTGCAAATTTCATGAAATCCACATGGTGTATAGGTATGATTTTGACAAGCCAAGGCCAATAGTCCTAATATTCCTTAATTATTTTTTATGTTTGTTATTCCACTTAACAAGTTCATGTGCATCAGTTGGTGAGACAATTCGATTTTAGAATGTGCCATAGATCTTTTTCTATCAGGTGTAAATGCATCTGTATTTTCCATGTATGAAAATATCTACCTTCAAATTTCTCAATGAAACTTAATTTATCCATGATCATCCCTTTAATCAAAATAAAATCAAAGGTGTTGGGTTCCATCGATAATGCACCTTGATTGTAACACCTATATTGACATTATTAGGCTTACAATAGTATAACATTAAGTTGTTTCTTATAAATTATATAACCCATGTCAAGAATGAGATTTTAAATGCTCTTTGATAGCATTGAACCTAAAAATTCTAAATAATGAATGATACCTTGCAGTTGTAGATGCTTAACATTCAAACACAATAATAAAACTCCATTTCTCACACCCACAAATATTAAGTCAATCTTCTGCTAAACTTCTAACTAAATACTAAGAATATCTTCAAACCATTTCTAGGCTTTGTTCTCCTCTTCACCAACTTTTTAGAATATTTAGAATTTTTTAATTTCATTGAGAAATGACAAAGTTATCATAGTTTTACTAAGACTATTTTAGACTAGTTTTTATAACGCCATTTTAATTTCAACACAACTCTTCTTCCATGGATTTCCCTTTGCAACTGCAAAAGAGAACATCAAATCCATAAATGCTCTGATACCATATAAAAAAATTTGGGCATAAATTATAGAAGCTGAGTAAAAGAATTGCACACATAATATTATGCTTCTATCACACTTAACGTTGAATGAGATATTACAAATATATAAGATGAGTTATCTAAATCCTATAACAACTCCACTAACTTCTCACACTAAATCTACGTGGGTTGTTCAACCACCTTTATTCTCTCCTATTTTCACTCCTAAATCTCTAAGTGCTCAAGTTGTATTAACAACTCACTTACATTACTATTCTCACACACAATTACACACTCATTAGAACATAATATTAAGTTGTTTCTCAACAACATAATATTAACTTACATAACTTTATTTTATAACACATTGTTATCATTGAATTCAACGACGCTCAATTCGTGGGATAACCCCTATGAAACTTGTCCATTTCGTAACCCACGTACTCTAAGCATGAAAAATAAGGAAGATTATTCTTTCCCTCGTGTGTGGTTTGCCATCCTCACAACATCGTTTTGAATGTTAACTTTTTTCAGTTTTTCAAAATTTGCATTTTAGACCAAGTTAGAAAATTTTGTTTCTAAAGTAGAATTTTTTTTGCTCATGCAAGAGTGTTGCAATTCAATGCCCCTACATGCCTAATGCAAAAATAAAAATATATAAGATCAGTGAATTTCACTGACCCTACATATCATTCATCATTTATCAAAATTGCAAGTGCGTTAAAGATTCTTGACTCTACAACTGAAGTCCACACAAGTGTAATAAATGTGGAGTCTTAATTGTGTTGAGGGCATTTAAATTAGTATTTTAATTTGATTTTTCTTGTTTTGTTTTTCATTTTACAATTCATTTTTTCCCTCTCTACTACTTTGCATTCTCGTTGTGTGATCTTGGTTCAAAGGTGTGTGGATTCCGAGCAGATTTCTTAGCGTTTTGAACTAGGGTTTTCGCATATTTTCCCCATCAATCTTCTCTCTTTTTTATCTGGGTGTGTTTTTCTTTTGCTTTCATGTGTTTTGTTTGTGTTTTAAAGTCTAGGTTTTTGTTTAGATCCGCTTCATTCTGTTTATAATCATTTTTATTTTCTTTAAGAGATTACTATGTATACATCGATTTATCCTTTAGGTTTTTGTTTTACTCGCAAACCCTAGTTTATATCCTTTGTTTCTCGCTTTAAGGTTTGTGGGTTTTTTGTGTTTGGTTTTATGATCAATCTTGTTCACATGTCATCCTATTTGAACCTTAGTTGATTCAAAGTCATTTCATATTTTTGAATGGTAGAATGTCTTGCATAGTGCATTTCTTCAAACCCCTTGTGAACTTTCTCATGTTAACCTTCCCTGAGATGGTGGTGTTTTTCATTGATTAAACACAAATGAAGCCATTGTTTGTACCTTTTCCATTTCACAATATGCAATGTCATTTGTTTTCATCGCCATTGCATAGGTTATCAAGCACGCTAGATGTTGGGTCGGTGTTTTTCACCAATGCAACATGCAACATAGCCCGATCCAACTTGTCTTAACATGTCATGTGATATCGATGGATTTCACCAATATCACATGGTTTGCATAGGTTAATATCTTACTCAAATGTTGAGGCGGTATTGTAGGCATCCATTAAAATCTGCAAACACTAAACTTCATATAGGGGTTAGTATTTCACAAATCTATCAAAATGCCTCTATGAAATACCTTGCAAATGTTTCAAAAATGCAACAAAAGATGAAAGAAACTAAAAGCATTATGAAATCAACCACAAGTTACCTATTCCATAGTGGATTGGTGTCACATGTGCTAGTGACCCTTTCCCAATCCTTGATCAAAGCTCAAGATGATGTAAATGCAATGGAAATGATGAGCAAGATGAGTTCTCAAATTAAGAGAGTAACCTTGCATAAAAGTTGTGGAGTTGTGGAGGATTTGCTCAATGTTGAAGCTTCTATTTAAGGATTTTCAAAATGCTAAGTGTTGAAGAGAGACCAATGTGGAACTAAGATTGGACAAATGAAAGAAGGACACTTGTCAAGTGGTGATTGGTTGATGCATGTGCAAGATTAGGGAAATGTGCCCATGAGGAGAATTTGAATTCAAATTTGAGAGTAATGCTAAGTGGGGACAAGAAAATGAGCAATAAATGCAATGTTAGAGGGACAACTTGCCTTTGAATTCAAAATTGAGGGAATATTCCCCATAAATGCTGCTGTTGATGGAAAATCTTGATTTTAATAAATCAATAAAATTGATTTATATGTGCAAAGTACAAATCTAGAGGAATGCAAGTGGGTGAGATTAGCATTAGATCGACTACCAGGGCTATAGATGACGATTAGATGAAGTTTGACCACTCTGACTCTGATTTAGGATTTAAATCAAATCAAAGGAGATGATTCCAGATTTAATTAAATAAATGATTGATTTAATCAAAGAGATGATGATAGGATCAAGTTTGATTTTATTTGGATTTAAACCTGATGACCTTTAGGAGATTGATAAATAAACTCTTGATTTATTTGTCGAATGGATGCATTATGTCAATTTGACGTGTCTACAGGTATTTTTCACCACTTGGACACCACTCGACCCTTTAAACATGTACAATCGGTGTTTTTCACCGATTGTGCATGGAACATCCCATGCAACATGTATGATTGACAAATTTTGCTGACTCAACACTATAAAGGGAGCGAAATTTCCCAAGTTATATCACTTGCAAGGTTAGGTTTTTTCACTGACCTTGCAATTTGTAGATGACTTACCCACATGTAGAGTCATTAAAATTTAACGACCTTGTAAAATTTTGCATCACTTAAAATGCTTAAGCTCTAAATTGTAGCACATTTACATGAAAGTACAAAATCCTTGCAAACATCATATCTACATGTATAAGTGCTATTTTTCAGCGCTACAACACTTTTTGAATCAAACCACCTGCAGAGGCGCTAAATTTCAGCGACCTAACACTGGAATTTTTTTCCTTTTTTCCAGATTGCCTACTTTTGCTTCATTTTTTGCCTCTATCACTTTGAATTTTCCCACCTTTGCAAATTT
>VDFB02360449.1:0-21663 GCA_007258455.2 Sequoia sempervirens
TATCAACTAGACACTTCTGATTAACAAACCATGATAGTAACTAAAATCCTTTATTGCATAAAAACTAGACTTCTTATAGTTTGACAAGAATCTTCAAAATATTTCACATCCAAAGGTAAAAATTATCCATTGCAACTTAATAACCAAAAAATAACAACAAAGTATTGTCTAGTGAAACAATTAAAAAACTAGTTTTGCTCCTCAACCACTGATCCTGCAATATATAGGTCTGGGAGTATTTTTATTCATACAAGGACTAAAAATAGAACATAAATACATATGTTCACTCTCCCACAAGAATAGGGAGATGACTAGCCTTTGTAACTGATAACCATAATTGAAAAAGATAGTAGAAGAGAATTCAAGATGTAACTCTGCCCTAACGGTATGACAAAGATGTGCTCTATGCAAACTTTCACATCATTAATATTTCCTACTTTGAATAGACTCCTTCCTACCATCTTATTTTGTGTTGGTTGTGACTCATAGTTTTTCATTGAATGGTCGTCTTCATTCCTTCCTAGAGTTGTGTTTCAAGCATTCTGGCTTGTCCCCTATAATTGATTGTGGTCTTATGCTACGAGCTATAAATCTAGTTGTTGCAGGTTACAGTTCCTCTTAGCTACAAAAGGTTAGCTTCATCCTAAAGCATACACATCATTAAAAATCATGAATCAAGCATATAATCATACTAAATTTTATGAACATTCATACATCCATACATATAAACACCATCATATCATAATTATTTTACCACATAATAAAGTTCAGTTTAAGATGCATGGATGATATAAAAGATGTATGTCTTAGGATTGTCTATGAACTTGGTAGGTTGAAATTCTAAAAGACGTGAACTTAATGAAAGAAAACTAGCTATTATCTAAGCTCATCAATGATGATGAAATTAAAACAAACATAATGTAAACACAAAAAAGACACACAAAAGATACATAGCAAAACATTAGGTTAGTACTAAAAGACCTGAGTCAATAAGGCAAAGAACCTCAATCATAAATTTTCTCAAATACCAAACATCATCCATCAAATAAAGGAATGCTCCCATGAGGATTAGCAAGTTGTATTATGCCACATCACTCATGAGCCACATGGATCTAATGCCTGGCAAGTTATGTTATGCTAGGTGCCCATGCAATATGGTGGGTTCCACAAGGCTAGCTAAACACTCATGAAAAATATGGCTCCACTGGAAAGAATGGTGTGTTATGCTAGGTGGCCATGTTAAAAGGTGTTCATGACACACCATAGAAAAGTCTGATATTTTCTAGGTGAATCAAAAACTGGAAGGCACACGAGCTAATGAAGTTCGATATTAATTGGGTGACCCCCAAGATAAGGTATAAAAATGAGAAACACACTAGGTCTAGTGAGGTCCATGTTGGAAAAATGAAGAAACCCTCTAGTGTTTTGTCATTGATGCCAACATTGTTTGGTGATAGTTTTGTCTAATTTGGTAAACAGTGTTTGTGTTACCCTGATCCGGTAATTTGGTCTGGAATTGCTCATATTAGAAGATCGGCCTATGCAGTTTTAGTATGTTATTCAGGACTATTAAATGCATCTATGAACAATTTTTTCAGCAACTTTGGTTTAATGGGCTGAAAGATTCAAATGATAGAAGATCGACATGCAGTTTTCTACTCAAAATGGTGCATAGTGTTATGAGTTATTTGGTCTGCATTCCTCTGGTATTTTGATCCAGTCATTATGACTTTGGGAGATGATTTACAGGTGTCAAATCTACATTTATTCCAAATGTAACACACTTATATAATCATTTGGTTGATTGATGTTAGTCAGTTTGGTCTCTTTTAGTGATCAAGTTTTCTTTTGGCCGACATGAATAAGTGGTATGAAGATTAATATGTTGTGTGGATGTCAAAGAGATCCTTTTTAGGTTTGTGCCAACCTAAATCATGCCTTGCACATTTTGTTTGTTTCAAGGTTTGGGCTGACAAGCTATTTTTGAATTAAGTATATGTGCATCCAATTAGGTTGAACTAATTGATGTGTGCAGATGTAATAGCATTTATATATGAAACATTTTTGTATTGAAGATGTGTGGTATGTGAGATGTAATAAGAGGAGATGTGTGACAGTGTGATATTCTGTGAGCTTGTTCATATAAGTTCTGTATCAAGGTAGTGTATGGTGTGAAACTGCAAACCAATGCAGGATTTTGTATATCCGATCTTAATTGGAATTAAATTCAACACATGAAAGGTGTATTCCGTCATTTCGCCTCTTGGCAGTGAGCCACACACTATTTTGTAATCATTTCAAGCTATGAGCCTCTCAAGGACAATGTGTCCTGACTGTAAGCTACTATAATATCTTATAACCGGTTATAATGTATTGTGAGCTAATCCTCACCGTGGTTTTTCCCATTTTGGGTTTTCCACATAAAAGTCCTGGTGTTTATGTGTTATGTGGTGTTATGATCTCTTTCATGTCTTTACTTACAATTGCAGTTAGATGTGCTTTAATGTTTAGATGGTTTATAGCCGAATGGCTTAATAGAATATTGATCACCCCCCCTCTTAGTATTTTGGGTGTTCAATAGTCCGCTATTCGCTAAGTGTGCACCCATATCAACCATACCAAGAGTTATACTCCTTGATAACTATGATAAGGTGCTACAAAAATGATCGAGATGTTATGCCAACACAACACTAAGTTGAACACCTATGAACAAAGTGAAGCAAAAATTCCAAACTAACCTAAGGAGGTGCATAAACAATTACAAGATAAGGCGAAAACTTGAGGGGCTTTATAATAATGCCACCTCAAAAGGTGATTTACAAAAACAACAAAGGCCCGATTTTCTCAATACATGAAAGGTCACACCTTAGGGAATATCACACATGACGTCACCACCAAGAGAGGACTAGTCGTGGAATAAAAGAATCATACCTTAGGGAATACTAGCCATAATATTACCACAAAGGGGGATATCATATGCCAAGAAATGTCACACTCTTAAGGGATATCAAGCAGTCACATAGATCAATAAGGGCACACTTTGATTGACAAGGTCATGCTTCCTAGGAGATGTATGCTATCACCACTAAGAAGGGACCATTTCTTATGAAAACAATGAGAGAGGGACTATATGTCCACCCCTTAAAATGTTAGTGTACTTTCTACACTAACATTTTAAGGAGAAACAAAGTGATCCCTTGCTAGAAGGAATGCGCCTAACACAAGGCTACCTAACCCCTTGCCCCCCAAGTGTAGGGAAAAAGGCGAGCCAAGATGAATGATGATATGTTACTCCTCGTAAAATGAAATATGATTGCATAAATCCAAATTTATACCCCCATGCATGGTAGTGATTATGTTATGATACTACAACTACCACATGGTAAGGAGCAACAACTAATGCTATCGATTAAGTGAAGATCTTTTTGATCTTTTTATTATTTTTGAAGGACAATAGTTGAGACCTCTTTTTATTTCTTACATGTTGGGCTCTATACGGACACAAATACCTTGTTCTTTTGCACCACATCCTTTTCCATTATAACTAATTTGTTTTAAAATTTCATAACCTCTTCCATAAATGAATTCCATTTCTTTTGAAGAAGGTGGATTCTCACGATCATCTTCATCATAATTGGATGTGTAATTTGTGTTTTCCTCTTATAAGAAGTTGTGGATGATTAAGTGATGGATTTTATTGATATCATTATGGCTTATTTCTCTTTTCCTAATTTTGATTATGTAATATTGTACTCCCCATGAATGTAGGTGTGAAATCTAATAATCCCCACTCATCATCTAACAAATTTTTCACCCCTGAAAGACACTTATCTTTATCCTCAACTTGTAAAGGTTCCACTTTTATAATCGGTGTCAATGTTGTAAGAGGATTCTTCATTCCCATTTCAATTTCTAATTTTTTTTCAGATTATGGATCAATTTTTATTGTGTAAACATTATTGTTATAAGCGTATTTCATTAGACAATGAAGTGTTGAAGGCACTCTTTTCATTTCATGAATCCATGGTCTACCCAAGAGAATATTATATGAAAGTTCATGAGGCATGACATGGATGGGAGTTTGCAACGTAACCTTACAAGTTTAATAGGTAAAGTTATCACACCAAGTGATTGTCTTTCCATATTGTCAAAACCTTTAATTGAAAAATCAACAAGTTGAATTAAGATTTTTTTTTTGCTCCAATTCTATCCAAAAGATTTACTCTACAAAAATTAATTCCTGAACCATTGTCAATAATGGCACTTCTAATCCCAACCTTGTTAATAATAGCCATTATCATGAAAGCATCATTTTGTTTTTGCATTTCCAAAGGGGGTAACTCATTTTGATGAAAGACAATGTTCGTACTAGGTGAATTCATACTCAATCAAATCTACCACATCATTTGGTTGCACACTAGGAGGGATATAAAAAAATTGCAAAGCATTTTGAAGCATGTCATGGTAGACAGGTGTTGTTTGAATCAAATCTTGCAAGGAGATTTTATGAGTGTTACAAAGTTTTTCAACAAGATCATATTCTTTACCACTACATTGTTGGATACTAGGTGTAGGTTGGAGGTATGGTTGAGGTAATGGGATGGATGTTGGAGTTGTTTTGGTTGCTTATTATTTTTAGTGTTATATGTGTAAGCTACAGTATGGTAACTTGGTTGTTGCGACACATGGTTACTAGTAAGTTGTTTTGCAAAGTTTAGGATATGGCCATGAGGTTTAGGAGGTCCAATAATTAGAGGAATTTCAGGAGGTCCAAAAGGAGTTTTAGGAGGTCCAATAATTAAAGGAGATCTAATAGCCAATTGTGCATTCATAACCTCAACATATTTGACTTCTTGTTGATGACCTTCTATTGAAGGGGGGTCTAATGTCACCTTAACATCTTCATCTATGAATCCATCTTATTGTATTTTGAAATAAAATTATCAATGATCTCATCCTCTTGTGCCATAATATCTTCCCAAGTAGGAGAGGTATTGGGAGAGAAGCAAACAAGATTCTCATGCCACTCAATGAGTGAATCCTCTAACACCAAGATACATTCTTCACAAGTAGGATATGTATCAGGAGAAGAAAAAATATGATTGCCATGATTGTCTATGATTGTATCCTCTTACACCAAAACATTTTCACAAGTGGGAGATATGTTGGGAGATGAATGAAGATTAGGAAAATTTATATTAATAAATGTGTCAATTATTTCATTCTCTTGCGCTAAGATACTCTCATAATTATGAGAGATATTGGTACAATGACTAACATGCTTTTCAATGGCTTCATTTTGTTTCTTTAGATTGTACTCATAAGTAGGGAGGTTATAACTGTACAAGAGGAAACATGTTATTTTACTTATGGATCAAATGATCAAAATCAAATAGGTCTGAAAACTACAGATTTGATAATTTCCAACAATAGAATGTAATAATTATTTCCAAATTTACAATAAATTAAGCAAAATGACCCTTTTCTTACACATGTAGTGACACCTTTTCAAAATTTCAAATTAGATATTTGCAAGCAAAAATAGACTAAAAATACAAAGACAGAGATTTGTGCAAAATTTTCTTGAGCCACAAGTAGAAAGACAGAGGTGCCCAAGGGCATCTGAATCTTAGACATGGTGTCTAAAAGTTCAAAGTTTGACAGTGTGTGATTTTGCTTAAGGATTTTGGGTGTACTTGCAAATAGGTGTAATAGTGAATATTTTGATAGAATTTGTTGAATTTATTCCAATGTGATGCAAAATGCAACTGTACAACAATGTTGAAAATGTTTTGACAAATTTGAATGCAATTTTTAAAGCTAGGATGCAATAATTGACTGATTCTAAGATTCCAAAATCTGAAAATAATGACTTTGATGGATTTTTGAAACTAAATAATGGACTTTTTTGACTTTTTGAACTATATGAAAGATGCCTAAATACATGCAATTAAGAATTCTAAATCAGAGATCTGCAAGCAAAAATAGACTAAAGACACAGACAAAGATATGTGAAAAGGTTTGTTCATGCAAGTGTAGGACACAAGCACCTAAGGGAATTTGAGTCCTTGATAGGGGTTCTAAAAGTTCAAAATTTGAATTTTTATTATGTTGTCTAAAGGTTCTACTTTTGTGTGCAAACATATTTGCAAGTGAATATATTTCTAAATTTTTCACAATTTAAGATAATATGACTCAAATGCAAGTATGCAACAATGAAGAGAAATTTTGAATGAAATTTTGGATGTAGATCTGACCTAAATGACTGGTATAAACCCTAATACAACCTATGACGCAATTTGAGATGCAATTTTTTTGAAATTTTTATGTTTTTATGATGCAAAAATGAAACCCTAAATGAGAAATGCAAAACTTGGGTCTAGGGTGAATTGCTTCAAATTTCAAAAGGTATATAATGTCAATATGTCGGGTTCACTAAAATCAAACATAGAAAAAGGTAATTCTAAGTCCAAATACTTAGAACAATAGGATTCAAAGCCTTTTCCTAGGGTTTCATTGAGATGGAGATCAACAAGGTGTATAGATTGACTTTCAACCATGAAGGTGAGCCCATCAGACCTTGATCTCCATCAATTTGGGGATTGGAATGATTTTTCCTTAATTAACCTAATTATACTATGTGATCTAATGCATAAAAATGCAAGATCTTGACAATGTAGAGACTAAAACAACAGTTTACAGGCAGATCTGGGAAGTGCAGAGGATTGTGTACCTACCCAAAAAGGTTAGTTTTAGTGTGAATAGGAGGACTAATTCACTATGCCTCTCTTGCTCTATTTTTGAGGTCCTTTGATGACATATCTAAGATCTCTATTTTTGTTTGCAAAGTTGTTGAAAATTGTCAGATAACTCTATAGGTGAGTTTCCATGAGTTGACAAGGTTTAGGGATTTGAATGCAACAATGGAAAATTTTCCTTCAAGCTTCCTTTAATCCTCTTTGAAACCTAAAACCTGCACATTCAAAGAGAGGAAAAATGTTGAGCTATTTAGGGGCTTGTCTTAGTCAAAACCCATGTTAGTGCTTCCACTTGGACCACAATGGAAATGTCAATGATAAAATGATAATGGATAGGAAGGAATAAAGAAATCACAAAGTGTTGCAACTCACCACCCTTTAATGGATCCCTTGAAGGGCTAAAGTCATACACATCACCTAAAGGTCTTGGATCTTTCTTGCTTAATTGCTTGAATGCTTTGGAGACCTACAAAAGTGTTAGCCTTCACAAAACAATTATAACATGAACACACATAAACTCACATAAGATTTGACATGATGTTAGGATCTTGAATTGTTGCAATAAAGCTCTAAAATTTAGCTCTTGACTTGCTTCATAGTGCTCTTGATAATAATAATTGCTCCTTCTAGTTTCAAATGGTGAAAAGATTAGATATTTATAGGCATTTCTCTAATTTCTAGAGAATTAAATCCTGATAGCCAATATTTGCAATTTGAATTTTGAAGGTTAAGATGTTGACACCAACATATCCAAAATTGGTCCCCAAAAAAATGGGGCACATATGCCCTAGGGTGAATGGGTCCTAGCCCTATTTTCCAAGACATTAAGCATCAGGGGAAAAATAATAGTTGGATGCATTTGTTCAATGCTTGCAATTTCTCTGAAAGTGGTACAAATGGGACATAGAATGCATAATTTAGGAAATATGGGATTCAATTAGGCTCAAAAATTTAGGGGGAGTAAAACCTAGAGTGAAATTGCTAAGGGTGACAATTTATAGCGCTACAAGAAAACAATATTTAATATTTATTTAATGACAACAAAAGCCCCAAAATAGGTCTATACTAGGGTGCCATAACCCTTGTCATGCCTATTTTGGCCCAATTTAAAATATGTTATTATCGACATTTACAAATTTACAAATTTAAATTCATTTGTCAGTTTTTGATAATTAATTTTGTGGGAAAACTAATTAATGCATATAGATACAAGTATTTTTCACCTAATGCAATCCTAATGAAATGATTGAGCAATTGAGTTTCCTAAAATGTTGTCAAGAGAAAAATAAGCAAAATTTACAATATTTATTATCAGTCAAGATTCATGTTTGGAATGCATCAAGTTTATATGTGAGTTTGTTCATGTTTCATGTTCATTTGTTTTGTGAGTGATAATAATTGTAGTACCTTCAATCAAGAAACCAATTCTCCTTGCATGAGATGAGTAGAATGACTTCAATCCATCAAGTAAAATAGATCTAAGGGGTAAGTTGCAACACTTGTCAATTTATCACTAGTTTTATCCATTTTTCCACTATTCACATCATCACAATTGTTGTGGAGGTGGAAACACTAAAACAAGGTTTGAATTAGGAAATCCCCTATACAACATAACTCTTTCTCCCCTCTCTTGTGTGCTGGTGGTAGATCTAAAGTGAATTTGAGAGAAAATTGAAGACCTAATTGCAAGATTAAGCATTCAAGCCTCCTACTTCAACAAATTAGGGCAAGAAGAATTAATCATCAACACACAATGTTTCAAAGTTGAACCTAGAAAGCAAGAACATACAGACTGTGACCATCTAAGATATGTTCACCAATTCTTGAGATCTACTTTCTCTGGACTAGGGCACCATTTCCCTTGTCCATCCAATGAGTCCTAATTTCTATGTCAGGTTCCTCTATCTTTGCATTCTACTATTTGTGATTCATTTATGTCTTTCAATTATGCAATTATCTATATTTACACCATTCTATTATAGATTCATAGTTAACATTCCATCTAAGTATGGGACAAGGTAACAAGTATCTCAAATAAAAGGAAAAATGAAGAACACTCAAGTAGACAAGACATGAGACACGTGACATATGCTATAGGCCAACAATAAAGGATGTAAATGTCAAAGATAAAATGGGAATAAAATAATAATAATTTTTGCATAAACAAAACGCTGCCAATGTCAAATTATAATAGACAACATGAGAAAAAGAGGATCATAATAAGCATAGATCCAAAAATTCACCAACATTATAAAACCAAAACTCAAAGCAAGCTATATTTTTTGTCAACATGGTGAAAGTGGTTGCCAAACATTCCATAACTTTACATCACCCCAAACCCATAGAGATAACACAAAAGAAATAGAGAAAGAAAGAAATAAGTTGTTAATATAAAGGAAATGTTCATAGTAACTTGGGTGACCAACATGTCCACTAAAGGTGTTTTAGAATCGTCTATATTCTAACTAAGAACATGAAAACATTATAAATATAAAATCAAACAAATAAAAAAGCATGAGAGAAAGATAAAATATCTCAAACTATGATATTTGAATAATCTTCTTCAACAAGAAGATCATCCTTGTACCAATCATGAATCTCAATATCCCCATAATCAACTCTCAAATTACTCTACAATGAAGCTTCTTCAGCTATGTAGTGTATAGCATTTGATAAATGTGTAAGAAAGAGGCACAATTATTGATTTTGGATTCCATGACCACTATTCATCTTTCCTTGAAGAAGTATTTGATTGTAAATTATGAACTTGTTTGATTTTTGCACCTTTTTTTTAATGCATATAACTTGATTACCTTTTGAAGACACAATATAATTGTGATGATTAATTGCAATATGTTTATGTTGGAATTATTTTTAGGGGAAAAAATATATTTACTTTGATGTTGAAAAACTATAGGTTGTATAACATGTGTTTGTTTCAGTCTTCTAGAATGGTCTATTTATAATCATATTATTAAGGTGCTATTACCATCTTTCTATAGAATTACATGTTGATTTAATCTTTCAAGTACTTGCATTATTATTTTTCTTTCAATTGTTCCTCTTTAATACATTTTTACAAGCCATGTAACGTGTCCTTAGGCTCATAAGATGACCATTTCGTTCTGAATCACCTCTTTTCGACCATTTAATTAAATAATCTTCATTATTTAACTAAATTCAAACTGAATTTTGATAGAGTGGCTAAAGGGAACCCTGGTATGGCCAATATTGGTGGAGTTATCAGGGACTGCAAGGGAAACTTTGTTGTTGGTTTTGCTGGAGGAATAGGCATACAGTCTTCTATGACAGTTGAATCACAAACGTTGCTTAAGGGCATCGAGTTAGCTGTCACTCAGGGCATAAAAAAATTGCACATTGAAGGGGACTTTATGACTATGATCGACTTTGTCAATCATGGCCATTTTCATGGTTGGAACATTAGGGATATCCTGCTGGATATAAAATTATTGAATTCAAAATTGGAAAGGAAATATTTGTCTCACATCTTTCATGAAGGTAACTGTTGATGGTCAAATATAACACAACAACGTTAAAACAGGATATTGCTACTCTATTTCTCCTAAAAAAGATAAATAATCTAAAACTATCTATCTTCCAAGGTCTTGGTAGTTGGTTCTCAAGTATGATGTCATCATTCAGTGGCCTATGCAACTGTAATGTTCAAGGGGCCTGTTGGTTATTGAGCTTCTTGGTTACTGCAAGATCAAATTCCTACCAAAACTTACTCTAATCGGGGGGTATAAAAAAAGGCAAAAGATAGATCAAGGACGCAAGGGAGAAAAGAATGTTGATTCATTTAGTTAACTGTACTTTTTGCTCTCTGAGGAATTCCTTAAACTAAACTATAGAATACATCAACATGTAATCAATAAAAAGTTGAACATTCATTCATAGTGCAGAAATTGACAACAGATTTCAAATCATAATTTGAACAAAAGAAAAGATAAACTTTACTCATTCCTTGAAAGTTTCAAATAAAATGATTAAATAAACAAACATCACTCCAGAATACAACTTAAAGCAAGTTTAAGTCTAGTTGCTCTTATGTAGTGAAACAAATAAGCAACATTTACAATTCTGGCAAACTTCACCAATGTACAGAAACCAATGTCTTCAAATTGAATCGATTAACTAAAAATGTAGAAAAATCCATTGTCTACTCTACTGCTAAACTCTAATCAGCTAATCTGCAAAATTTCTAACTCTTTTCCTAAAAATCTAACCCCTAAAGTAAGCAGATATTACAATTAATAGTTCAACAATTACATAATTCCCTCCAAAAATAATGCATCCAACATCAACTTTTCATGAGCATGCAGTCCCTCTTGCAAAAGAAACTTTTTGTTTTCAGCTCCATTCTCCAACTTGACCTCAGTTCAAAATTACAACTTTCAGCTTGACTTAGAGTTCTCCATCTTGCACGATGTGCATCAAAATCTTCTTCCAAAAATTGCTCCAAGTGGGGGCCACAAAAGACTCAGTCCACTGCCAGTTGATAGTTTTTTCTAGAAAACTTCCCTTTTGTATGTCAACTTTGTAAGCCATCCTTGTTGCATAAGAGCACATGTAAAAAATAGAATAAATTAATCGATAAAATCAATCAAATTAATAATTGATTTCAAATTATTTCAATTAAATATAAATGGTAAACTCTAGATTTCCATAAATGAAATAATAAAAAACCCCCCTTTCTTAAAATATTATTTTGAAATAAAATAACACTAAATAAAGCATTGACATGATTCTGATGTTTGGTCCTTGATGCTAGACAGTACCTACAAATCACAACAAACACATAATTAATTACCTCCTTCATACTTAATGTGCAAGAGAGCAGTAAATAAAAAATGTAGAATTTAAATAAATGCCAATTTTGAATTGATACTCATGAAATTCTAACATCTCGAATTGACTTCATAATATTTTTTGTTGCATTCCATAAGATGACAGTTTTTGAAACATTTTGTTTTACACCTGCCAATTAACATTAACTTGAAAGTTTTGAATGTGTTTTCAAACAAATCCAATTTTATCTGTTTGCCTGCAATTATTTCAATCCTCTGTATTTGTCATTTGCAGTGATTATTGGATAATTGGCAATTACTTCTCCAAGTCAACATTTCTCGCACGAGCTTGAGAAACCTCCACATCTTCCTTCCACGAATGCTCTCATATATGTTTGAAAGTTTCTAAAGCCTTTTCAATAGACCATTTGTGAATATCTCAACAATCACACATTATGGAGACCACATTCCTTTAAGAAATTTTGTCAAACAGTTCGCATGCCATGTCCATGCCTTCACACTTTGCATTCACGTTTGCTAAGGAATTTAAATGCCCACGGCCTTATTGCATTCCATGAGATGAAATCTGTTGAAGCATTCTATCAAACGATTCATGTGCACCACCCTTGCTTCCATATTTTAGCCACACATAGGAGAAGATACTTGTCACGACCCCAATTTTCAAAAAGTAATTCAATATTACTATTTTAATGATCGTTGACCAAACTTTGACTCATGTGCGTAACAGGACAGCATGCGACTTATGGTGAAAGGAAAACTACACACACAAGAACCTAGTTGGCATTATAGTTGCAAGTGTCTTTGCATAAATAAATTATGTCGATAAATTACTTTATAGTTGCTATTTAATTAAATTGTTAACTAGATATTAATATGTTCTAATTGGAATAAAAGTAGATTTAATTATTTACATATTGGTTTTTATAAAAATTGTAGGTGAAGGAAAATAAATTATATTTATTTATTATTTAGATAAATGTGTGTGAGGTAAGATAAATTGTTAAAATCATTTGTTAATGCATGCAGTTAATTTGCACGGTGTAAAAGTAAATGCTATTTTATTTAATTAGAAGAAACTGATTTGCATGTCGCATGAGTGAAAGGAAAGTGGTGAAATTTATAAGTTATTCTAAAACAAAGATAGCATCATCATATGGAAACCATTTCTTTCTCTCTTTAGCTAGGAGGCATTGTGGGGCAACGCGAGAAATCTTTTATTCCTCATGGCAACCGTTTTGGAAACAGTTTGAGTTCGTTTGAAATGGAGCCTATCTATATGCTATGTTTACATGTTGTGGGAGAGGTGAATAATCACACCATTGTGGTTATATTGTGAAAGGTCGTTCCTGTAAAGGGAGGGGTTATTATCTGACCTTGGATCGTATGCGCTCCACCTCAACAAAGGGGGGTACCTTATTCAAAGGAAGCTTCACTCTCTGTAGATGGCTAGGCTGGTGAAAGGCGGCAAGGGATACATCGTCATAAACCAGGTAAATCTAGTCTTTCAAGCCTTTTTCCTTGAGCTGGTTTTTGGAATCTTAATCTTTTATTTCAGGTTAAGGTTAATAGATTACTCAGATCTTTTATTTAGATGGAAATGCCCCATCATCATTTAGAACTTTCCTTGCAAACGAACCTTGTGATAACATGTAATACCCATGAAAAAGAAGGGATTCAATGTTGGTAGTGTTTGCCAAGTTTCTGAAGTAATTTCTTAGTGAAACCGCCTTATTATTTTTCTAACTCTCAAACCATTTTGTAAGCAACTTGAGTTTTCCCTTCTCCACTGTTTAGAGCTGAAAATATTAACATTTTGTGTTTGAGTTTTGCATTCATTTCCTGCCAAAGGACATATCTAAACACATGAGAAGCCTAAATTAGAAGGAAAGACCAAAATCACATTCCTTTCCTCTTCTCTTTTACCAGAAATCATATCTCATAACCACTATTGACGTATAGGTTTCACACACTCATAAGTGATTTCTTGTAAGTCAGTAGACCTGTATCTTGTGTACAAAGCACATTAGTGTAACATTGTTGCCACATTGCTTCCTGAACCGAAATGAAGGTAGTTGTTGTAACGTTTTCTCTTGGCGTTATGA
This sequence comes from Sequoia sempervirens, assembly GCA_007258455.2. Lineage (NCBI taxonomy): Eukaryota > Viridiplantae > Streptophyta > Pinopsida > Cupressales > Cupressaceae > Sequoia > Sequoia sempervirens. The sequence goes on from VDFB02360449.1 coordinate 13,690, forward strand.
GTGGTAGAGGTTGCCTAGTTTTCCTTATTGTATATACATAGATAGATCATGAATCTCTTGGAATGTGAAACATAGAGACTGAATAGCTTTGGAATCTCTCACCAAATTCAACCTTATTTCATTTAACCACCATATTAAAAATGATTAGTATTCTTGTGACTGGTAGTCCTTGAGAATAGTATGCTTTGAGATTAGTCCCCTACGTCTTAAAAGCATTCGACTAGTCAGGTTGTCGTTGAGTCAATATTGGAATATGTAAGTATAACTATGGAAGCTTTTTATTTTTTACTGTGCATAAGATCGATCTATGAGAATTATGTTTTTCCTATCATCACAAATCTATTCTAACCAACCAAGTTACCCTTGTTTACTCTTCATAGGCACGGTCACTGTCCCAAGGAATCAGAATATTCCTAAGTCGAGAACTAAGTCATTATTGCTCATCTAAAATATGGTCATCTTTAATATGATAGGTAATGTAAAAAATTATCTCATCTTATTTGATGTTATTCATTTTGCTTCACCGACATACTTTGCATTCACCTACAATGAGCAGTGTTATTTAATAGAAGATTCCCTGTTTGAAGCTACACTGCATTTGGGTTGTGATATATTAGAAGGAATTAGGTCAATTATATTTATAGAAATATAAATGAATATATATGTTCATATAATTAGATTGATTTCATAATCAATTTGTGAATATATATTAGTAATGCATTAAATGGATATCATTTTAAAATTATATTATGAAGTATCATTATTAAATGACCATGAATTGAAAACCTTATAAGATATCATGTTTTACTCTATCAAGTTAGGTTAATTTGGAGTGACTCTAGTTGGAAATTGATAAGATGGTAAAAATACTGTGGTATCTTAGCTAGCTAGTAAATAAAGTGATTGGTTATAGATTCAAGGTGGTCATATAGATTTATCCTGAATATTGTCTCTTGGTTTCTAATTTGTTTATCATCTTATAAGTCCTCTTAAGAAAGTAATATAATACACATTTATTGGCTACATGGAAGAGTGTTATGAAAACCTTGATTCAACTAGGATATTCCCAAAAGAGCCTAATGAAGAGTTTAATATGAAGCCATAAGAGTGATAACAACCATGTCATGTGACCTTGTAAGTAGGATAAGTAAGCATTAAATTGTGTTTTATCTTGATTTTCATGGGAATATTGATGTCATTTTAGAACAAGTTCCTCTCACACAATATTGAAAAGTATATTTTTATAAAATAAAACACAAGAACTCTCTCATTGTAGCAATTCTTTGTTAATATTTGCATAAGAACATATACTCATATATTCACTAGCTTATATATGTATTCTCATACATACATGAGCTATACCTTCTTAACTCTTTTATAGTATTATCCTCTTATTGTTGAAACCTCTATGAATCAATGAGTTTAGAAGTAAGCATCCTGGTTATAATTGCATAGGCATGTGTGCATTCAAGCAGGCTAGGATTACTTTCATGAAGCTTTATGTGATCGGCTTATGATTTTCAGCATAGTTGTGAGATAATTGAGAGGTCATTGGAGGTAGAATTGTCTTATTTGCAAATACTTGGGAGCGATTCATGATAGTGTTGGCATTACCTTAATTTCATATGCCAGGAGGATGCATTGGTGAAACTTGAAAATGTCGCTTGAAGACTTATGTGACTTGTAAAAGAACTTCGATATGCTCCTTGATATGTGCGATATTCATGATATCCAAAAATGTGTAATGAAGGGTCATGATCATTGCCAGTAAGGAATCTTGTAACCATTGAGATTTTGCAGCCAACAAGGCTCTACCAGTGAGGCATTTCATTAAGCCAATGAGGCACTTTTACGAGTGGTTTTTCATCCCTGCGAGGGTTTTCCACTCATGAAAACATTGTGTTATGGTTCTTTTGTGGATGCACTTATGATCTTGTTGTTTCCTTAATTTGCATTACAATATTTGAATTTACATGTATTGTAGATATGATATTCTTGTGTAAGCCTACATGGCTAATTCTAGTGAATACACGACCTTGTTTGATATACTTGATTTATCAATGTATGTTATTACATTTGAATAAAGTGATGAAAGTTATTTAATTATTCCTCTTTTTCTGCATTGTTTTATAATTATTTTATTCTATTAAATTATTTTGGAAATTAAGGGTTATAATTAGTGAGTGAGATTTTTGGACCTTACATTTTGGTATCAGAGCACTCAGGTCAACACTTGGGCCTCAAGTCTTGTATGCTTAGGTTGCATTATAGTATATGAACCTATTGTATTGAATAGAGAACCCTAGTTATGGGTGATTCTTAGATGGTTAGTTGGAACCGATTAGAAGTTTAGATGTAGTTTGATCATTCAAAGAAATCTAGAGGTGTGAGACCTCTTCACCTTAGTCGCGTTTTCATATGAATTTCTAAGAGTGATGGTGACTATTTGAAATAAGCCAAGATGGATTGATGAGCCCAAAATATGCTCATAATCTTGGATATCATGGTGTACTTTTAATACCTTTACTTTTGTTGATTATGGTTGTTTAACTCTCTTGAAACCTTTTATTGGGGGATATCCTGTAGCAATACACTTTCATGTTCCTGTAGCCTATCATGTTGACATGTCTATATTTATTACCCTGTTTGACTTCCCAAATGACTAGTATAATGCATGTAGTTTTTGAATGATGAAATAGATTTAAATATGTGATTAATGAATGGATATTGTGTATGTGCCATGCGCCTTTTCTTTCACATCTGTTACCTTGTGTTTTGCAGGTTGTTGAAGAAGTATGATCAGTCAAGCGCCAATCTGACCTTGCATAAAGTCCATTTCTGCGACTTGAAGCTCTGGCGAAGACTCTTTGACCGAAAGCTGTTGGGAAAGGATTTTTAAATGACATTTAATCTAGAAAGAGGTGGAGTGTTAGATTCTCTCTAGATCGGTTGAAGGATAACTCATTTATGAAGTTTGTTCCTCGATTTCGGGATACATTTTATATCCACGTCTTTCTCTGTTAGGGTTAGTTAGTTGTTCTCCTGATTTAAAAATAAGTGTTCCTCCTGCGCGGGTGAACAAGAAGGAGATAGATAGAGAAGCAGATTATGTAAGAGTTAGAGTTATAATATGAATCAGAGTTTTTGTTAGTTTTCTGAAGCAGAACAATCAATGTAAATGATTTCACGTTATGAATAAAAGTTGATGGAGTTTTGAGCACAATCTTCTATGTAAATTAGTCGATGCTTGCTAAGGGGCCCCACTTAAGTAAGTATCGTAGGGGCAGTAGTTGTTTATCCTTTGTTAATTCAAAGTTAGATTTCATTTAGAAGTTTGGCTAAACTCGAGTCTTATACCACTATTCTGCTGACATAGAATCCATCCCTGTGTTTGTTCCTGTAGCATAAGACCAGTTTATAGTTTGTCCCTCAATTGTAGCTATTATGATTTCTGCTTTGGTTAGATTATGATTGAGTTAAGAGAACTTTGCATTATTGCATAGATAGAATTTTCTTTCCAAGTGTTTATTTTCAATAGGTCGTGACTGAAACCGGTTCTTAGTGCACATATTGTGCCGCTCCATTTAAAGTTTACGTTCCCTGGTTTGACAAGTAAATGAACAACCACGAAGAGGTATTAGTCACCTGCTGGAATATCCAATTCCCAAGATAGGTCTTTGCCGTGATTTTCATATCCTTTTGTGGGCGCGACCATTTTTGGCGCTGTTGCCGGGGAGTGGTGTCAATCTAAGAACCTACTATAGTAATTGTTTGTAGTAGTTTTTCAAGTATTTTCAAAATCTGTTAAAATACCATTCATTTTCATTGCATGCATAGAAGGAGAGACGCTCAGGGAAGATTTCTCCCCAACCTGCCATTCATTGCTAAGAAAACTGAACCAACTTATAGCCTATTTGAGGACGAAGGAGACTTAGATATTGACCCATTTGCTAAAGGTTTGTGTGTTGACTTGCTATTCGGCCCATTTGACGAAGAACCTGAAGAAAATCCATTTGCTCCTATACTTGGTCAGGTGAACATGGCATGTAATCCCCCGAATCGACCTCCTGCTTTTGAATTCCCCATTATTCCTCAACAAAACAATGACAACCTTAAGAATATTCCTTCTTCATTACTTCCCAAGTTCTATGGCTTAGTTACAGAAGACCCAGAGACCTTCTTGTTCGAGTTTGATATCCTCTGTCGCAATTATGACTACACTTCAGATGCTCACAAACTGAAATTGTTTCCTGCTACCTTGAAGGAGGGAGCTCTCAGATGGTTCATAAGTTTGGGAAGGGGTGTTGTCGATAGTTGGGAAGCCATGCAAACAAAATTTCTTGAGAAATACAAGGAATATTGTAAGAGTGGCAGTAAAGGTGATGATATATTTCGAATTCAACAGAAGGAAGATGAAAGTCTGGAGGATTATATATCAAGATTCTTGTTTTCTCTGAAAAAGAATTCAGACCATACTCTTAATGAAGAATCTCAGAAATTACTTTTTCTAAGGGGAATCAATGATACTTGTATAGATGCCTTGGACCTGATGGGAGGCAGAGATATCACTCAAGCATCTTGGGATGATATCATGAAGATATGTCTCAATTACTCCCGAGCAAATGTGAAGAAGGGTAAAGGCCATCAAGCTACAGTGGGAAAGTCTTCTTCCAGCAGAGTTTCCTGGATGGAGATCACAAATTTGTTGTCCAATTTCAAGCAGGACATCATAAATAACATGGCTACATAGTTGGATACCATGCAAGCTCGCAAGAAACATGAGGAGGCTGAGGCAATCCTGGCTGAGTTATGTCCACATTGTAGACAGAAGAAACATGACTGTAGATGCAAGTTGGTGGCCAATATGGAGGCCTAAGCAGGTTACCCTCTGCGATTTTTAGATGATAGAGGTATTGATGACCAAGTCTTCTTTGTTGCACAAAGGAGACCATGAGCTCAAGACAAGGTATGCCTCAAGTTCCTTTGACTTTTGGTAATCCTTACTCTAATTATAATAACCAATGGAAACCTACATATGGCCCATCTCCACCTTAGAATGCTCCTCAACCATACTGGCCTAACTATCAGAGCCTTTAATGGCAACCCCCTCAAGGAGGTTGGCAGCACCCATAAGGACAATGGACTCCACCTCTAGGTAACTGGTAGTAGAACCCTCAAGGGAGAGGTCCTTAGCAATGGAAGAACCAACCACATGGATTCTTACAGTCTCAGCAGCCACAACCTCTAGCCCTTATGCCTCCTCTTGTAGCACTTGCTTGTAAATGCGGCCCTCAAAACCAATGTCTATGCCTACTTAACCATTTTCCAAATCCCTAATAATAATAGCTGACAACAACAACAACAACTTTATGTATTAGAAGCCAACTAGTATCCAGCTTATGCCCTGAATATCAATGATATCCATCTCAGGTCTGCAACCACTCTCCCTGCTCCACAGCCACCTGTAATTACAGAGATTTCAGACTCTGCCGCTGAACAACCTACTGATCATGCAGAAGATATACATGTATCAACTACTGCCTCTAAAGACCTATCCTGCTGACCTCAGGCTACACCACTTTTTCCTCAGAGATTGCAGATTACTACACCCAAGACCATTGAAGAGCCCACCTTTGATATTTTGGAGCAACTAAAGAATGTACAAGTCCAAATTCCTCTTTTTCAAGCTATTAAAGATGTTCCAGTTTATGGAAAATCCATTAAAGAGGCTTGTTTAAAGAAACAAGGAAGAAAGAAAAAGGATCCCCAAACTATCCATGTCCTAGGATAGTTAGCCGATATTATGTTGGGGAAGGTTGTCATTCCAAAATATACTGATCCTAGAAGTCCTGTAGTAAAAATAAATATCAATGGTCAAGTAGTAAGAAATGTTTTGGTTGACCTTGGTGCAGCCATTAATGTGATGACCAAGCACACTATGGAGTGTTTAAATATTCCAAACATTTGGTCTACACCGACTGTCCTGCAACTTGCTGATAGTTCCATGATTACACCTGATGGAGTGATAGAAGATGTCATTGTCACCCTTGAATCTTGGGAATACCCTGCTGATTTCACCATATTGTCCACTAAGGCAACCCTAGGAGGATATCCTATTATCCTAGGCAGACCTTGGTTAGCTACAGTTGATGCCCTTATAGGATGTCATTTAGGAGACATGACAATTTTTGATGGTCAGTCACGGAAGAAATTGGCTTTATACCCACCTGCACAACCTCTGCCAGATTTGTCTCAACCAGTTTGGCTAGATCTAGGAGAGGAATCTAAAGAAATCAATTCATTAGCTTAGTTAATGATGCTACGAACTGATCCATTTTCCCAGCTTCAGAGTGAAGATAACTTGCTTCTACACATTTTGCAGTTTAGTTCTGGTTTGAATAGCCCATCTATTTTGGACAGTCGTTCTCAGTAATGTTTCCTGCAACAACTAGATCCTGAGAGCCATCATGATTTGCTATTATGTGATATACAGACACCACCTTTATCAACAACCTCAATAAATGATCTCACCAAACAAATAGAAGTATCTCCAGGCCGTTGTTTGCATATTAATAATAAGTTGCCTCCGTCTCAACAAACTACCCTAGCCACAATGCTGCAAGACCACAAAAAAGATTTTGCATGGAACTATGGGGATATGAGGGGTTTAGAACCAAAACTCTGTACACATCTCATATATATTGACAGTGACTTCAAACCTATCAGGCAGCCTCAAAGAAGAATTAATCTAGCTTTGAGAGAAATTGTTAAAAAGAAAAGAATTACGAGAAAATGTTGTATTTGGCTTTATCTACCTAATCTTTGATAGTCAGTGGGTTTCCCCATTGGTCATTATTCCTAAGAAAGGAGGAAAATGGAGGGTATGTGTAGATTATAGAGAGCTCAACTTGGCAACAAAGAAAGATTACTTTCCTCTTCCATTCATTGATCAAGTTCTAGATAATTTAGCTAGGAAAAAGTACTTCTCATTCTTGGATGGCTTCAGTGGGTACAATCAAATGAAGATTGCTCTTGAGGATCAAGAAAAGACTACTTTACATGCCCATGGGGAATATTTTCCTGTTCGGTTTTCCTTTTGGTCTCTATAATAATACTCCTTACTTTCTGGGGGTCATAAGTATCTTCTCAGACATCTCATATGATTGCATGAAAATATACATGGATGAATTTATTGTTTATGGTATGACATTTGAGGAAGCTCAAGCCAACTTGGAGAAAGTACTACAGAAATGTGAAGATCACAACCTATCACTGAATAGTCAAAAGTGTTTCATGATGATGCAGGAGGGAATAGTACTTGGTCACTATATTTCTACTATAGGAATTCAGGTAGATCCTGCTAAGATTGAAGTCATCTCTAAGCTACCCTCCCCTACCAAGCAAAAAGAGGTACGGAGCTTTCTAGGCTGTCACGGGGATACCTGAGAAAGATTCATCAAGGACTTGACCCAAATGGCGAGCCCTTTACTCTGATGTGAAAGATACAGATTTTTCTTAGACTGAGAGGAATGTGGCATTCCTTGAATTAAAAGTACATATACAGGCTATTACGAAAGGCGATTGGTCACTTCCATTTCATATTCATACTGATGCATCAGATTATGCCATTGGCGTAGTGTTAGGGCAGAAGGATGGTTCAATAGAACATGCACTCTATTATATAAGCAAAAATATGCAAGGGGCTGAATTAAACTACACTGTTACAGAAAAAGAAATGTTGGCAATCATCTACGCCCTCAATAAATTCAGGCATTATATCACTGGTTATTAGATATTTGTTCATACTAATCATGCCGCAATCCGGTATCTCATGTACAAAGCCGCAATATCCGGGAGACTGGCAAGATGGTTATTGCTGATGCAGGAATTTGACATTACAATTGTGGACAAGCTGAGTAAAGCCAACATGGTTGCTGATTTCCTTTCTAAACTTCAAAGACAAGATGACTCTGC
>VDFB02360450.1:0-29182 GCA_007258455.2 Sequoia sempervirens
AATGGGTTATTCTATCCATGGGTTATTTTGACCACAGGTTATTTTTTCCATGGGTTATTATGACCCTAGGTTATTTTGTCCTTGGGTTATTTTGGCTGGGTTATTCTGTCTAGGGTTATTTTGGGCGAGTTATTATGTCCTAATACCAGAAGGACTTGTGAGGTGGTTGTTGTTACTACAAGAGTTTGACACAACCATAGTTGATAAACCAAGAAAAGCTAATGTGGTTGTTGATTTTATTTCTAGATTTCCCACAACATCTAAAGGAGTGGTTGATGATTCTTTTCCTGATGAACATTTATTTGGTCTAACTATACATAATCCATGGTATGCTAATATAGGTAGCTACTTGGTAACAAGGCAGATTCCAACTTAATTCTCTCGTAGGGAGAAAAGACAGTTAGTTCAGAAGTGCTTCCCCTATTCTTGGATTTTTGGATTCTTATTGTACACTAGCCCAGATAACATTATGAGGAGATGCATTAGGGAGGATGAAGTGTTCCACATATTGAAAGCCTACCATGATGAACCTTGTGGTGGACATTTTGCAGCTAAGAGGACAACTTTTAAAATCTTAACAATAGGATATTATTGGCCAACCCTTCACAAGGAATTTGTTAAGTATACTAAAATTTGTGATAGGTTCCAGGGTATGGGGAGACCTACAAGAAGTGATGAGATGCCTTTGCAACCTCAACTAGCACTAGCTCCTTTTGATAAATGGGGGCTAGATTTTATTGGCCCTATATCTCACTTCAAATAATAAAGAATATATCCTGGTATGTACTAACTACTTAACCAAGTGGGTAGAAGTGAAAGCATTATAGTTTTTTATAGATGGAAATGCTGCAAAATTCTTATATGAGGAAATCTTCACTAGGTATGGTGTTCCTAAGGAAATTGTGACTGATCAAGGACCACAATTCACATTAGACCTCATATCTCAGCTAGTTAAAGAATATTAGATCAGGCACACGAAATCTACCCCATATCATCCTCAAGAAAATGGAGAAGTTAAAGTTACCAACAAGGATATTGAGAACATATTGACAAAAACTATGCAACTTCATAGAAGAGATTGGGTATCCGGATTGCTGAAAGCTATTTGGGCGTACAAAAATACCTAGAAGAAAACTATAGGGTTTACCCCTTATGAGTTGGTTTATGGAAAAATAGCAGTGTTACCTATATATTTTGAATAAAAAAACTTACAAACAGTAGTTGAATTAGGGATGGACTTCACAAAATCTTAAAAAGAAAGGTTGCAACATTTGAATGCCCTAGACAAAATCAGATTGCAGGCATTGCACCACACAAGGTTGTTTAGAAACAAAGGATTAAATGGCATGATCAGTATATCAAGACTAAAGAATTTACTATAGGGGACTGTGAACTTCTATATGATTCTAGATACAGAGATTTTCTAGGTGTGGACACAAATTTTTGGTGTCTAATGGTTCTCTAACTCTTTTAGGTTTTTCACCTAAAAGGAGAGAAGTGGACCATAAATGCTAATGTCTACACTCAAGATTAATGTAAATAGGGATGCAATGTATCTAAATATGATTTATAATGCAATAAATTGAAAAATAAAGATGATTATTGATGCAAAACCTAAGAAATGTAAAGTGCTAGAAAACACAACAATGTATGCAAAAACACCTAAGAATGCAAGTAAATGATAATAGAATTAAATAGAACTGGAGAGTTGCACCTGTAATCTAAAGTTTGATGTAGAGAGGCTTTGGAATCCTATAGAGTTGACTGAAAATGCTGACGAGGACACTTACACCAAACTGGGTGACTTAGTCTAGTTTTAGGTAAAATATGTTGGAACAGGAATCTGCCAAACGGGTACTCAAAAACGTAAAAATCAATTTTCAAGCTTGGTAGTAGGAATAATTCACCACAAATGGTGACTTAGTCCACCTAGGAATTTCTATAAATTCGGGGTTGGATTTTGTAGCTTTTGGTTTGCTCTTTCTTTTCTAACAAGTGTCTAGTGTAGATTTTGTAGAAAACGGACCTTGAAATTGGTCTCCAAGCTTCAATTAGGGATTTTTTGAATTTGATGGATTTGATGGATTGAAAACACCTTTTTGACACTTTCCTCTTTGACAAATCTTCATACAAGACTTGTAAACACACATGCAAAGAGGGGAAAAAGGGTTAAGGGTTAGAGTATAAGGGTTTGCCTTGGTCAAGCCCCACTTTGGTAATCAAATCCCTTTGGTAATCAAACCCTAGATAGTGAAATGAAATGAGAAGATAATGATAAATAAACAATATGCAATGTCATAAACTTACCAAACCCTTGATGTGTAAATCTAAATATATGCAATGAAGTGCTCCAATGGATGACTTGATGATGCTTAAAGTGCTTGAGTGTTTGAAAAATGAATTGGGGGTTAGAATGAGAGGAAAAACCATTATTTATACTTGATTTTCCATTATTTCCTAAAAATAACACATCATAGGCCAACCTCAAGGGTAAGAGAATAAAATCCAACTAGAAAATTGAAATTATTTTGTTTTTTGTGCCTAGTGGGATTAAGTTTCCCCAGGTGGTGACTTGGTCCCACTAGGGAAATTTTATTGGGTGTCAAAAATTAAAGTGCATTAAATAAGGTTTAATGGGAATATCCTCAAAAATACACTTAAGTAGGGCCGAAAAGTGTATTAAGTGGTCAATTAAACATAAGAAAGGGTTGAATTAGTGAGGACAAGTCTAGAAAAGCGTGAGAGTTTGTTAAAAATCTTTACAACACTTTGAAATAAGACTTGGTAAGTGATAAAAAGAGGATATTTAAGTGAATTATAATGAAAGGGTCCTAGAAAAGTGTGAAAGTGGGTTACAACTCTTCACAACACCTTTGCAAGACATCCTAGAAGTCTTAATGATTCACAACAGTCCATGACCTAATGTGAATGTGTTGGCCACAATACAACATTAAATCTAGGAAAAATCAAGTCAAAGTCCATAAGAAAGATTCAAGTGAGCATAAAAATGTCAAACTATACATTTTTTGGGCAACACATTAAGCCGCCACTTTAGCGAGAGGATGAACTTGCTTCAAACTCACACTAAAGTAGCCCAACATGCACATCGAGAGGGATCCAAATGCACTCATGTTGGTAAGATGAGATAACAATAATCAAGATGGATGATCACACCCCCAGAATAATGATCCCATTGAAAACCAAACATAAACACAAAGGAACACACATGAAAATGATGAAAAGGAATGAAAGAAAGCTTTGATCATTTTTCCAGCTCATTGTGGATCAGATCTGGGCTGTTTATTTGGAACAAGAAATGTGTACTCACTCTAGGGTGATGAAACTCATGGCCTCTACTGGGTGAGAAGGCCCAAAGGGATTGAGAAACATACACTCATGGTGGTGTATGCTCATAAATACGCGGTGGCTATGGGGAAAGAGTCGTGCCTCGGGAATGGGCTTCCCACTCCAACCATACTAAGTTGCCTCTTGATAACTTTAATAAGGCACCGAAGAAAAAGTAACCATTTCGTTGCTTCATGAGACAAGCAAAGCTTCATCGCTTAGAACTCATGAGGCAAATGTGGTGGAACCATAGGCATACAGATTTGTATTATGCAAGGTAGCCCATATACATACAAATGCAACATGCAAAAGAATGTTCAAGGTCACAGCAGTTCATCTGAGCTCTTTAGCAAGAGACATTGGCGTAATGTCTCAAGGAGAGGATTGATCAAATAATGACCATAACTTAGGGATGCGGTGCGATAGCATCGGGCCACCAAGAGAATGTAATATGTTGAGATAGATCATTCTCATGGAAGAAATCACACCCAATTTTGTCTAAGTGAAAAATGCATCGTACTCAAAGCAACAAGATGCCTTTGCAGAACCAGAAAAGAAAAATGAAAATGAATAATGCCAATGTATTACCTCCACTTTAAGGAATTGCTACGCAGTTCTATGAGGCAATTACTTGAAAACAAATAAGGTGCAAAAAGAAACAAGACATGAGTGCCAACAGAAGCTATACTTAAGCCATCGTTTTAGAGTAAAGGTACAAATCATATGAAGGAAGAAAAAGACAAAATAAAGAGGTTGCCCCAAAAGGAACACCACACGCAAAGGGATCTATGGATTTGGGGTCACTATGTTCTTTGCTCCAATGTTTTGATTATAGAGCTTGAAACTTGTTGGAAATTGTGCCTCAACACGGCTCATATCTGTTCAAGACTTAGCATTTTTTCCCTTTATTTGGTCTTCATTGTCGATCTATCACCCAAATCTTGAACCTTCTAACCTATGTCATGGGTTTCTAAAAGATGATAACTAGGCGACAGTGTGTTGGTCATGGGATCATTGCAATCTCTAACCTTGGAAACTTAACTTCCCGACTAGCTGATCTCCTTTAGTGTCGTGGTGTTTAGGAAATTCTTAACCTCTGACTGGGGGTTGTGAAGTTTGTGTTTTCTCCGATTGAGCAACATGTTGATGGTTTGGTGGGATTGGTCTATGTGGATGGTGACGACAGTGTACGATGGTGACTTGGATGCTGACGGATGTGGGGCCACTTGGAGGTTTGGAGTTAAATATTTAAGTCTTTTCTGGGATAGTTGTTGTGAATATTGTAGATTCTCATCTTGATTCTCTAGAATTGCACAAGTAGTGCACGCGTGTCTTGGTGGAGACCACAAGGAACAACTAATAGTTTGGTGCGATAGTCAAATGCAATGTATGAGTGAGTTGGTAAAAAAGGACTAACTCGTGGATACCTAAAGTCTTCATGATTTTGTTTATAAACTAATGGTTTTTAATATTCCACGTCAATGTGGGATAATGTCAACAATTGAGCTTCTTGGAAGTTGGGTATGTGTAGGATCATGATGGGCCAAAAAGTGGCGAGATGATGGGTATATGGATGACAATTTTTTAACCCAAAATGAGTAAACGAAAAGGGTTTTAAGGAGATTCTCATCTTTCACCAATATAAATTATGTTTTAATTTAGTTTAATAAATAATTATTATTCATTTCTATTTGAATTATGACTAAATTCATTATTGATAAGTGGAAGTTGATAAACATCTGGCTTTCCAAATGGTGTCATTTTTTGAATCTAAAACATGTGTCGTAATACGTAGCTTCACATACTATAGGATTGAAAAAATAAAATTAGTTTCATGGAGTTTGACCAAGTTAAAGCAGTTAGACATATGAGTTTTATATTTTTCTAAAAATTGTAATAAAATTCATAATTAATTATTTACTTGAAAAATATTACAAAATTATGCATCACATTAGAGGCATGGAGTCATCTACTTATATCTAAAATCTTATAAAAAAATATTATCATTTATTGTGGTTAGGGTGGTGAGAAAGCGAACACCTACTTCTTATTTTTTCACTGAAATTTAAGTACTATTGCATTGAAATTTCAAATTTTCACCAAATAAATTAAAAAAAAAATAAACCTAGTAGTTTAGAAACTACATTCAATTTGCTACAAATTCTATTCTTACATATTTTTGAAATAATATAGATAACTTATTCAAATTTTTACATCAAGCTACCTAACTCTAATTTTTCGCCACTTCAGGGCCAGTTTTTTCCATGATGATCCTGCACATACCTAGTTAAGTGAACCGAATCAGTTTGAATAGTAGATTCCTAGAAATTGAAGGATCGAAGGTTGTAGAGAAGAAAAATGGTGGACCGGTTGGTTTTGCGTGTTGAGAGAGAAGGAAAAAGATTGGTCTCGGTTGATCGTATTGTATGTTAGAAGAACATTGTAACAGTGTTGTGATTGACTGTGGTTGGCCCATTGTATAGTTGTGTGCTATTAGAGAACAAATACTTGTGAAGAAAGGATCTGTAACTTTATTGTAATTTATTTTTACTATGAATAAAGTGCTCTTTCTTTAGTGGTGGGTTTTTCTCCCGAAAGGGTTTTCCCACATAAATTTGGTGTCCATTCTCTGTTGATATTATTGTCTATTCTATTCTTTCCTTTTATGTGTGAATCTTAATGCTCTGTAATTTGGAATTAAAAGTACTCTTGAATTATTCCCCTATGAATTAACATTATGAAATAATTTTCCACACTAAAGTATTTCCTTACAAGTGGTATTAGAGCCTGGCCAATTGTGTTATCCTTGTGGGTTGGGTTGATTTTTTGTGTCAATTCTGAAGTGGGCGTTTTGTAGAAAATTGGTAATCTCAATTGCAGATTAAGATGGAAAGCACGTTAGGAAAGATTGAAATTGAGAAATTCAATGGTAGCAATTTTGAGTTGTGGAAACTCAAAATGGAAGATCTGTTGGTGGATCGTGATCTTTAGCTTGCTGTGTCTAGAATGAAACATTCAGGCATGAAGCAAGAAGATTGGGATCTCGCAAACAAAAAAGAAAAAGGGTTGATAAAACTCTGTTTAGCAGACTCAGTTCTCTTGAACGTTCATGAAGAGAAGACTGCATCTTCTTTGTGGAAGAAGCTTGGAGATATTTATCAAGGTAAGTCCTTGGTGAATAAGTTGTTCTTAAGGAAGAAGTTTTACTCTTTGAAGATGGAGGAAGGGGCATCTGTGGTTGATCACCTAAATACTTTTAACACACTTATTGCTCAGTTAACATCTATGAGTGTGAGATAGATGATGAGGATCATTGTATTCTCTTGTTATATTCTTTACTTGATTCTTGGGATCATTTACTAATGGTGATTGGGAGCATGACAACCATTTTCAAGATAGAAGATGTGGTTGCTTCTTTGTTATTAGAAGAGATGATAAGAAAATATTCTAAGATGGTGAAGGAGGCTCTTGTTGTTTAAGGCAGATCAAAAGAAAAAGGAAAGAAGGATAAAATGTCCAAATCAAAATTGGAAGGGAGATCAAATTCTCTTGGAATTTTCCAAGGTGAAAATTGCTAGAACTGTGGGCAGCCTAGTCATGTCTGAAAAGGATTACAAGAGAGAAGAAGAAGAAGAAGAAGAAGAAAGAAGAAGAAGAACTCTTGAGTAACAATTCTTCTTAGAGCAAAGAAGATGCCTTCATTGTAGCTTTGGCAACTCAGGCATAAAATGATGTTTGGCTAATTGATTTTGGAACATCTTTTCACATGACATCTCATAGAGACTGGTTCATAAAGTATGAAAAATATGATGGTGGAAAGGTGTATTTAGCAAGTGATTCATCTCTGGAAATTGTTGACCATGGAAGTCGGTGATTTCGATGGAAAATTAGGGAATTGATGGCGTAATGCATATACGGGTTGGCTTAGAATTCACTTTATGTAAATAAGCTAAGGGTATGTGCATGATCATGTCAAATCGTATAAGTGGCAAAAATTTAGAAAAATGATTAGGAAAAGGCGGAAGTAAAATTTGAATAAGTTATCTATATTATTTCAAAAATATGGAGATAGATTTGTAGCAAATTAGATATATGGTTCTAAACTACTAGGTTTATTTAAAAAAAAAATTATTTGGTGAAAATTTGAAATTTCAATAGTAGTACATAAATTTAGGAAAAAAAAGAAATAGGTGTGTGTCGAGCCACCTAACATAATAAAATGATAATATTTTTTATAAAATTTTAGATATAAGTAGAGGACTCATGTCCCGATGTGATGCATTTTTTTTTGTATTTTTTTCAAAGTAAATAATTAGTTATGATTTTTATTACAAATTTTTAAAAATATAAAAAATTGTATGTCTGACCACCTTAACTTGGTCAAAACTTCTTGACATTATTATTATTTTTTAATCCTATAGTATACAAAGCATATAATGTGACGCATGTTTTGATTCAAAATGTTATTGATACCTTTTGAAGGCTATAGATATTTTCAATCAACCTATGAATCAAGACTTTAGTAGTAATTCAAATAGAAAATGAATAATAATTATTTATTAAATTCAAAGTAAAGAATAATTTATATTGGTGAAAATCTAAGAATATCCTTTAAAAATCTTTTTCATTTCATCAAATTTGGGTAAAAAAAAAGTCGTCAACCACATACCCTACATATACCCATCATATCGCCACTTTTTGGCCCATCATGATCCTACACATACCCCTAAATGATGTTGGGGTACAAGTATCGTTATCAAGCAATGACTATAAAATGACTAGAGGCTCGATGATGCTGACTAGGGGTGCCTGAATAGGTACTATGTATAAGCTGGATGCACTTGTTGTTCAATGTAACGGTGTCTCTGCAAAGTCATAGAAGGTTGTTCATGTAGAGAAGGAGACTAAAGTCCCTATAGGGGGGAATTCTTTGGAGGTTATAATTCCAACAGAGAAGACTATGCTTTTGCATCAAAGGCTTGGTCACATTGGTGAAAAAGGTTTAAAAACCTTGAAAAATAAAAAACCTGGTTGAGGGGCTTGATGATTGTAATCTGGAATTTGAATTCTATGAACATTGTATATATGGTAAACATCATCGTGTTTCTTTTTACTCTAGTCCTCACAAATCTTCTAGTGTCCTGGATTATTTTCACTCTAATGTTTTTGATCCAGTAAATGTTCCTTCATTGTCAAATTCAAAATACTATGTATCTTTTATTGATGATTATTCAAGGAGGGAATTTGTATATTTTTTGAAAAGTAAATCAGAAGTGTTCAATCAGTTTAAGGAATTTAAGAACCTTGTAGAAAATTAGACTAAAAGAAAAATTAAATTCTTAAGGATAGATAATGGTGGTGAATGTTGTTCTAGATATTTTGAAAGGTATTGCAAAGACCATGGAATTAAGAGGCATAAAACAACACCTTACACTCCACAACAAAATGGAGTTGTTGAAAGGTTGAACAGGATGCTAATGGAGAAGGCAAGAAGTATGTTGAGAAATGTTGGTCTGGAGCAGAAGTTTTGGGTTGAGGCTATGGCTACAACATGTTACTTGTTGAATTGATCTCCTTCATCAGCACTTGTTGACAAAATTCCTATGGAAGCTTGGTATGGTAAGAATCCCTCTCTAAGAAATATTCATGTCTTTGGCTGCGAAGCATATGTTCATGTGCCAGATGTAAAAATATCTAAATTGGAGAACAAAGTTGTTAAATGTATTTGCATTGTCTATGAAATTGGTGTGAAATGATACAAGCTTTGGAATCCTATGACTGAAAAGGTTGTATACAACAGATGTGTAATCTTTCGGGAGTTGAAATTTTCTTTAGTGGATTTGCAATCAGGGATGAAAGAAAATAAAGAGTTAAATGATGTTGAAATACCTCTAACTCCAGATAAAGAGGAACAACTCATTGATAATGTACCTAAAACTAAGGAGAGTTTGGGTAGCTTTGAAAGTTATAAAGAAGAACCATAACCTTAGCGTCACCCTGTGAGGAGGTCTACACATGAGAAGAAGCAACCTAATAGGTATGGGTTCTCGATGTTAGATTCTACTTGTGCCTATGCTTTGATTACTAATACTGATGATCCTAGGACTATTAAAGAGGAAATTAGAATTCTTGATTCAAACTCTTGGTTGGAAGCCATGAATGAAGAAATGGCATTGCTAGAAAAGAATAACACTTGGAGTTTCGTGCCCTTGCTTGAAGGAAGAAAAATTGTTGGCTGCAAATGGGTGTTTAAAAAGAGAATAGGTATGGATGGTAGTGTTGAAAAGTATAAGGCAAGGATGGTTGCAAAGGGATATTCCCAAGTAGAGGGAATTGATTATGGAGAAATATTTTTTCTCTTGTAGCTAAGCTGACATCTATTAGATTTATTTTGTCACTTGCAGCATCATATGACTTAGATATTGAACAGATGGATGTGAAGATAGTGTTTCTTCATGGAGATCTTGAAGAAGAAATTTATATGTCCCAGACTAAGCACTTTGGGGTAAAAGGTAAAGAAAATCTGGTTTGCAAGTTAAAGAAATCTCTATATGGTTTGAAATAGTCACCTAGAATGTGATACCAGAAATTGACAAATTTTTTTTGTCATTGGGTTTTGTAAGATTGAAATCAGATCATTGTGCTTCAAAAATGAAAATGTTTTGATTCTTATTATTGCACTCTATGTTGTTCATAGGGAATAATAAGTCTATGATTTCTGATTTAAAATCTCAGTTGTTTGCAAAGTTTGAAATGAAAGATCTTGGTGCAACTAGGTATATTCTAGGGATGGAAATAACCAGGGGATAGGAAAAGCATAAGCTTTGGCTCAGCTAGAGTAAGTATATTAACATTATTCTGGAAAGATTTTGTATGACTGATTGCAAGTAGCTAGTTGTTCTAGTTTTGCAAGGAATGAAGCTATCTATTGAAGATTATCCAAAATATCCTACTGAGGTGGAGGACATTACCAAAGTTCCTTATCACAGTGTAGTTGGTAGTTTAATGTATGTAATAGTGCATACAAGACGAAATTTCTAGCGTTAGAGATGCTTAGTGGGTTATAGCTAATCCGGAAGGACACATTGGGATCTTTGTGAAAGAGTGTTTGGATATTTGAAGGCACTTCAAATTGTACTTTATGTTACTGTAGCAGTTTGGTTTGAATCACAAGGACTCTCTCAACATTCGATGAGTATGTGGATTCCTAATTGGGCAGGACATTGATAATAGAAGATCCACCCGGTGGATATATTTTCATAGTGAATGGTGGTGCGATTAGTTGGATGAGAAAACAAAGCTATGATGGCTTTGTGTCCACTAGGAAGGTTGAATACATGGAAGCTTCGCATACAGCAAGGGAAGTAATCTGGTTCAAACTTTTTGTGTTATAACATTGGTTTGATGTAGGGAAAATTACAATTTTATGTGATAGTAAGAGTGCTATTTGTTTGGAAAAAAAATCCAACTTTCCATGTCAGGATGAAACATATTGATGTGTAGTATCATTTTGTACGAGATATGGTGGAGGATGGAAAGGTTAGTTTAGAAAAGGTGGATACTTTGGAAAATGTTGTAGATGCATTGAAAATGCCTGTGAGCATGGATAAGTACAGGTGGTGTGTTAGTTCAATGGGCCTTGGAGCCCATGACCTTCATTAACTTTGAGTTTAGAGGAAGCCAGTAAGTCTTTGTCAAGTGGGAGATTGTTGGAAATTGTGTGTCAACTTACTGGCGTGTATATCTATTCAAGACTTAGCATTTTTTCCCCTTTGTTGGTCTTCATTGTTAGCCTATCGCCCAAATCTTGAACCTTGTAACCTATGTCGTGGGGTTCTGAAAGATGATAACTGGGTGAAAGCGTGTTGGTCACGGGATCACTGCAATCACTGACCTTGGAACCTTGTCGTAGATTTCACAAGTTACTTAACTTCCCAACTAGCCGATCTCCTTCAGTGTCCCGGTGTTTAGGAAATTCCTAACCTTCGACTGGGGATTGTGAAGTTTGTGTTTTCTTCGATTGAGTGACAAATCAATGGTTTGATGGGAGCGGTTTGTGTGGATGGTGATGACAGTGTATGGTGGTGACTTGGATGTCAATGGATGTGGGGACCACTTGGAGGTTTGGAGTTAAATATTTAAGTCTTTTTTCGGGAGACTTGTTGCGAATATTGTAGATTCCCATCTTGATTCTTTGGAATTGTACAAGTGGTGTATGCGTGTCTTGGTGGATACCACAAGGAACAACCAATAGTTTGGTGTGATAGTCAAATGTGATGTATGAGTGAGTTGGTAACAAAAGGATTAATCATGGATACCTAAAGTCTTCGGGATTTTCTTTATAAACTAATGACTATTAATATTTCACGCCAATGTGGGATAATGTCGATGGTTGAGCTTCTTTGAAGTTAAGTGAACTAAATCAGTTTGAACAGTAGATTTTTGGAAATTGAAGGGTCAAAGGTTGTATAGCAGAGAAATGGCAAATTGGTTGGTGTTGCGTGTTGAGAGAGAAGGAAAAATATTGGTCTCGGTTGAGCGTACTCTATGTTAGAAGAACATTGTAACAGTGTTGCGATTGACTGTTGTTGGCCGATTGTATAGCTGTTGTGTGTTATTAGAGAACAAATACCTATGAAGAAAGGATCTATAACTTTATTGTAATTTTTTTTAACTATGAATAAAGTGGTCTTTCTTTGGTGGTGGGTTTTTCTCCTGAAAGGGTTTTACCACATAAATTTGGTGTTCATTCTCTGTTGATATTATTGTCTATTTTGTTCTTTCCTTTTGCATGTGAATCTTAATGCTCTATAATTTGGAAATAAAAGTAATCCTGTTTTATTCCCCTATGAATTGACATTAGGAAAGTGTTTTCTACACTAAAGTATTTTCTTACAGAACTGTCATCATTCCCCAAATACATAGAATTGGAAGAATGACACAAAGAGAGTGAAAACAAAGAAAAAGAAAGATTTGTTTGGGTCAAAACATGGAAGAGACATAGTATGTCTTGATGCTTTGCATCGTGCCCAAAAGGAAAACATGAGCAAAATGAAAATGAAAAGGTAGAAGAAAATGAAAAAGCTTTTGGGTCAACATGAGAGAGACATTCCGGTCTCAATGCCTTGCATCATCCCCAAAAGGAAAACACAAGCCCAAAAAGAAAAAGACAAGCAAAATAGAAAAAGAGGCCTTTTCGGTCAACATGGAAGAGAATTAGGGTGTCTCAATGCTTTGTGTCATCCCCAAAAGGAAAACACAAAACAAAAGAGAAAATGAAAATAAAAAAATAATCTAGTGGAATAACATGGATGAGACATAGGGCATCTCAACACTTTGCATCATCCCCCAAAAAGGAAAACACAAAACAACAATGAAAATGAAAATAAAAAAGACCTTAGTGGTCAACATGGAAGAGACATATATAACTCTAACGCTTTGCATGATCCCCAAAAAGGAAAACACAAAAGTGAAAACAGAAAATAAAAATACCCAGTGGGTCAACATGGAAGAGACATAGGGCGTCTCAATGCTTTGCATCATCCCCAAAAGGAAAATAGAAAACAAAAGTGAAAATGAAAATAAAAAGACCTAGTGGGTCAACATGGAAGAGACATAGGGTGTCTCAATGCTTTGCATCATCCCCAAAAGGAAAACACAAAAGCGAAAAGGAAAAAGCAATGTATGACATATAGAAGAATGAAGGTAAAAATAGAAGAATGCCAAAAAGAGAGGAGAACATCAAATGACACATTATGGGGGAACACAATACACACATACAAACTCAAAAGAGAAATAAAAATGCAAAGGGTAGCTAGCAAGGTGAATGCAAGTCAACCATCTAACAAGTCATCTGCCTCCCAATCATGTTCAAAAGATGGACAACTGGCTAGAGGGACAATAGAAAGGGCCGAACTAGGTGAAGTGCCAAGTTCTACACTCATTGTAGGAGATTTGTCATGTAAGCTCACAAAAGAGGAAAATAATGTATTTAGATCATTATGCACCTCTTGGTCAATTTTAGTGATCTCATCATCGCCATCTAGATTAATCACAAATGGAGGACAAATGACAATGTCCAATGATGGGTTTATTATGAGTTGTGGTTGTTGTATTGGTTCATTTTGTTGTGATTGGGGAGGTGTACCATCATGCATTGCTTCCGTCATGTGTGGATTTTCATTTTCTTTGTTTTCTTAGTTTTGTAACATGCAAGCAAGGAGACGATGTCGACATGTACGCTCCCTAATGCCTTAGTTTCTTTTGATTCTATTTTGAAGTTGTGTGGGTATAAGAGTAGGTTGATCCACCATAGGCTCCAAATATTCTGTAAGGGGAGGAATAGAAGGAACCATAGAAGGTGGGTCAATCACTTTCTCTTTTACTTTATAAACTTGCTTTATACGAGGAGGCAAGATTGGGTTGTTATCATTATCGCGTGGTTGTTTGGATGATGTGGGGGAAGTTGTGGGTGTTGGTTGAGTTTGATGGGTTGGTTCTTCTTTAGTTTGAAGCATTGTTTCATCTAGGATAGTAGTGTCGGAAGTGGATGGGGACATGTTGTGGAGGGACAATTCGACAATTTTCTTCGATTTAAAATTTTGGTAAGAAATGAAAAAGAAGTCTTTGCAAGGCATGATAAGTTCCATGGGCTTAGGCTAAATGGCTTCTAAGGAGAAATTTCATTTAGAAGACAAAGGATTAAAGCCACTATGGTGAAAAGTAAATATGTCATTGTCAAGTGGAAAATTTAAACATTTGTGTATGACTAAAGGGAAAAATTTAATCTAGAAAAGCCATAGATGGCCTAACCATAAACAAAACTAATCCAATTGTGGAATGATAGAGAATGTAACATCCACTGTCTTAGGTCCTATCTGTAATGGAAGAACGATCGATCCTATCATAGGGAAAACAAAACCATTGTGTTTTGATCCATGCTCTCAGTTTGTCATAATCATCTTGATAAAGATCATGTAATACCAAAATATCCTCAGTGATCACATTCTCGACACAAGCAAGATCTATGAGTATCCGATTAGTGGGCTTATCATAAATATGGCTGGCTATGTAAAGAGGACCATTGGGAAGATTTGGAAGAATATCTTTAGAAGAAAAGGTAATATCAAGAGATTTCTTAGGTTGTCCCTTACAAGGGATAAAGTCTATCACACTTACCATTTCATTTATAGGATCAATAATAGTGGTATGTGGAATAGGATTAGGATGTTCATTAGCTGTATGAGCATTCATGACATCATTGGTTTGAGTTTCACTAGTTTTGACAAATGACACATTATGTTTAGGCATCAGATTGGTAAAAATTGCAAATTTTGATTCGGTGGGGCAACGAATGTATTTCCTTTAACGTGAACATTTGAAATGGATAGACAACCAAAATCAACGAGGTCTTGCACAAGGTGTTTAAGACACTTACACTGCTCTGTGTCATTTCCATTTTTTCTATGATAATGGCAATAAGTGTTAGGTTGAAAGGTTGGATGCAAAGGCTTAGTAGGATCCAATGGTTTAATAGTAGGTAAAGAGATCATTTGTTGTTGTATAAGTTGGGACATGGTGTTATGAAGAGTGTTCGGTAAAGGTGTAAATTGTCATTTTGGATCTCCGTAACTATAAGGTATCACGACTTTAACAATTGCTACTTGGTTGTTGACAGGTTGAGTTGGTTGTTGAGGGGGATTGAACTGTAAGAACCCTTTGTTTGGTTTTCAAAATGGTTGTGAATTTTTGAAGTGCCAGGTTTAGATTTTTCAGGGCAGTTAGAAGTGGACTTTGCATCATGATTACTAACCCATTCTTTTGATAACGCAGCGGGTTGTACACAAGTGCATGAAAGAGGGAAATTTCATCAAGCGGTCAATTTATCTTGACTCTGACTTTGCAAATTTCCAATGGTGAAATTACGGCTTTCAAGATGGATCGTGAATCTTTAACATCAAGTTGGGCATAAAGTGATCTATAGCTGAGATGAAATCAATTACTTTTTTCATCCGCGGTGATTTTTTGCATCTCATTAAATCAGCTAATGTCTTCTTTAGAGTCATGTGCACTTGAAAAATGAATTATGAATGATCAACTAGTTCATTGAATGAACGAATTGAATTGTTTGGTAAGGATGAAAACCACTCTAAGGAAATGTCTTTTAAAGTCCTAGGAAACAATTTGGCCAATAGTTTATCATCAAGGAAAAATTCACTGCATAAGGTTGTGTAAACATTAACATGATTAGTAGGATCACCCTTCCCGCCATACTTCTCAAATCTAGGCATTTCTATTTCAGTAGCTTTTCAAGGCCAGTGGTTTCAAATTGAAGTGAGGAAGGAAAATCACAAAAATGAATGCATGGAAAAAAAATGCATGGAAAAAAACTTGATTTTAGGGGTTTGTACAAACCTATTGGTTTGACCGAACCCATTAGGGGTTTGCTAGAACCTAGGTTCAGGCAAACCCTCTTAATATTTTCCCGCCAAAAAATCCATCAAAACCCCTTAAAGAAGGGGGGTTCGAATGAACCCTGGTTCAAATGAACCCATAGGGGTTCGCTCGAACCCCTTTTATTCCTCATCCTCGGGAGATAGAAAAAAAAAAACTTGAATTTTGGCACTTTGGAGCTCCTCTGGGCTGAGGATGAAATGGAGGAATATTCACAAACCCAATCGAATTAGTAGTCCTTAGAACGAGCTATCCAACAAATATAATTTTAATATGTTTTTGTTTTTTATTATGTATTTGGATATTTTAGTTTTATTAAACATAGGTTTTTCATTGAAATGAAGGTCTCTATTCTCAAGACATGTGGAAAAAATAGCATATTATAAAAACAAATTAAAAATATGAGTAATTCAAATATTGAAGTCCCATCCAATAGGAAAAAAAATTGAATTTCGACATATACAAAAAAGTTATGTGTTATAATTACCGGCCATAACCGAATTGTAATTATTTGACTTTTGAAACTTGATTAAAGAAAAAAATATCTCAATAAAACTAATTAAACTCAAGTGGAAGCACTAGATACTCCAGTTAAGCAAATCTAAATTTGAAAGAATTGAATTCTATCCTTCATGGAAAAAAGTTATGTGTTATACTACAGCCACTTTTAAAAAAAAAATGTTTGTTTTGAAAAAAAAGAAGTTTTCGCGGGATATGGAAAAGGTGTGAATCTGGTTCCAAAAAATTTTGAAAAAATATTTTTAGAATCAAGCAGACAAAATGTGATGGTATTCCTAGTTTTCATCATCTTCAAATTCTTCCTTGGTTTAGCCACTATAGGTGCTAGATGTGAAGATTTAGTTTTAAAAGTAATTTTAGTGGCCAGTTTGGCCAAAAATTATAAACCACTATTGTGGGATCACCCATTCCTTATGACATCAGTGTTCATAGGATTTCCAAAGATAGTGGGCTGCTTTAGACATAATAGGTGGGTGGTCCATTCTAGTTTTGATTGATGGTGGATAATTGTTTTTGCACAGAGGAGATGGTTTGGAAAAGTTATGTGATGAGAGGGTCAGTGTAAGTGGTATGAGGTGGAAGGGAAAGTGGTGATGGAGTGTATGTAGTGGTAGGGAAAGTGAATGGAATGCTAATAGATAGTATGGTGGAAGAGTAGAAAATATTTGATGCCATAGAAGAATTAGGAATGCTAGCAGGAATAGTTAAGGAAGGAATCACATTGCTAACCTGTTGCATTGTGGTTGTGACTTGCGGAGTGGTGTAGGTAGGTATGGATACTACTGTGGAAGGAGGAGTGTTAAGTCCTCTTTGACTAACCATAGTGTTCATTTCTTGGGATGTGCTAGAGGTGGAAGGAGCATGTTTATTCTATATCTCAGCAATTTTTTTTATAATGTTTAAGTCTTTGTCACTTTCAATCAGGTGATGGATATTTTCTATAGTAGGAATCGCAGTGGTTGAAATATTTTTAAGACACAAGTTTTGTTGCAGATGTGTTAAGTCCTCATGAATGTTAATGATTTTTTCTTGTAGAATGTGATCATTTTGTGTGTCAACTTGCATGTTATTGGAAGGAACAGTATTGCTAAAGGTAGAGTCCATGCCTAATGCACTATTGTCAATGCTAGGAGTAGTAGCTCAGGACAACCCAAGGTCCACAACAACACATGTTATCACAGGATGTCCTGAGATGTGAACTTATTCTCACTAAAGGATTATCAATAGGGCACCAAACACTCATACAAGGTCTACTAAAGGCTGGGTGGATGCAAAGGAAATGAAAACTAGGAGTAGTAAAATACTAATAACATAAATTCTGGAAACTATAATAGAGATGCAATAAAAGAAAACAAAAATGCAAAAACTATGCAGAAAATGCCAGAAATTACGATGCAAAATTTGCAGAAGGACTAAGTCACCTAATGTGGTGAATTAGTCCCAGTGATGATTTTTTTGTGAATTTTCAAAAATTTTGAATGCAATTTGATGTTTTTCAGATGCACAAATGCAACTACAATATGAAAATGTAGAATTTTGTTGTTTTCCAATGAAATATGATGCAAAAATGCAACCTATATGAGCTTTTCACTAATGCAATTTTTAAAACCCTAGGATTCAATTTAAACAATGCAACACCTAATGCAATGTTGATATAAGTTAAACCTAGTATGCACTTGAAATCAGAAAGGAAATGCCTAAAATTCAGGTTCACCAAAATGTGGGCATTGATTTTGGGTGTCTAATGGTTCTCTAACTCATCTAGGTTTTTCACCTAAAAGGAGAGAAGTGGGCCCAAAATGCTAATGTCTACACTCAATATTAATGTAAATAGGGATTAAATGTATCTAAATATTATTTCTAATGCAATAAATTGAAAAAGAAAGATGATTATTGATGTAAAACCTAAAAAATACAAACTGTTGGAAAACATAGTGATGTATGCAAAAACACCTAAGAATGCAAGTAAATGATAATAGAATTAAACAGACTTGGAGAGGTGCACCTGGAATCTAAAGTTTAATGGAGAGGGGCTTTGGAATTCTGCAAAGTTGACTAGAAATGGTAACTAGGACACTTACACCAAGCTGGGTGACTTAGTCCTGTTTTAGGTAAAATCTGTTGAAACAATAATTTGCCAAATGGGTACTCAGAAATGTAAAAATAAATTTTCAAGCCTGGCAGTGGGACTAATTCACTACAAATGGCGACTTAGTCCACTTAGTAATATCTAAAAATTTAGGGTAGGATTTTGTAGCTTTCGATCTGCTCTTTCTTTTCTGACAGGTGTCCAACCCAAATTCTATAGAAAATGGGTTAAAATTGTTCTCCAAGCTTCAATTAGGGATTTGTTGACTTTGATGAATTTTATGGATTGAAAACACCTTTTTGACACTCTCCTCTTTGAAAAATCTGCATACAAGACCTGCAATCACACATGCAAAGAGGGGGAAAAGGGTTAAGGGTTAGAGTATAGGGGTTTTCCTTGATCAGACCCCACTTTGGTAATCAAACCCTAGATAATGAAATGAAATGAGAAGAGAATGATAAATAAACAACATGCAATGTCATTAACTTACCAAACCCTTGATGTGTAAATCTAAAGATATGCAATGAAGTGCTCAAATGGATGACTTGATGATGCTTAGAGTGCTTGAATGCTTGAGAATGATCAAGTGAATGAATGAGTTGCTTGAAAAATGAATTGGGGTTTAAAATGAGAGGAAAAACCATTATTTATAGTTTATGTTCTATTATTTCCTAAAAGTAACACATCATAGGCTGACCTCAAGGGTAAGAGAATAAAATCCCACCAGAAAATTGAAATTATTTTGATTTTTGTGCCTAGTGGGACTTAAGTCGCCCCAGGTGGTGACTTGGTCCCACTAGGGCAGTTTTACTGGGTGTTAGAAATTAAAGTGAATTAAATAAGGTTTAATGGGAATATCCTAAAAAATACACTTAAGTAGGGCCGAGTCAAATTTTCACTCCTGGTTAATGGTCATAGACTCAAGCTATACAAGAAACCATTTGAACATGATGATTTCATCATATCTCTAATGGATGAGTATGGTGTACACATTTCTACTGATTCAGGATTTGGGACATAGGATAGTATTCCATAGGATGATGTTCCAATAGGAAGCAACTTACCCAACACATCTGGTAATACAAAGGTTGAGTTATACAACTCCACCTTTGAGATTACCCATGCCTAATTTTCCCCGTTTTAATCACATGCACACTCAATAAAAAATCTATAATGATAATGTTCTAACTCCAAAGGGACCTATATTTTTGTTTTCTTGAGACCTGTTTAGATGGGGCATGACAAACACATTTTAATCGGGCCCTATGCTTCATGAACCCTTAGCAATAACCATTGCATGCATGCTACAATCACTTAGAAGACTCAATTTTTTTTTGTGTGAAATATCCTAGAACACACATGTGTCCTTCATTTTCCAGTAAAGCATATGTTGCTAGTACAACCACTAATTTTTATCAACTCCTATGTAATGAATGCACATCACATAACTTGTATGATGTGAAATGTTCTCTTTTAGTTCACAACTAATTCAAGATTTAATTTTCATTTTGCACGTATGATAGGTAGCCTTGCATGATTAAAACTAGCTTTCATTTCGTATTCATTGTTATTTATTGTTTAAATTATGCGTATGAATTTTATCACAATTACTTTTCATAGTTATATCCTATCACCCTAACCTAGTTACACATGAAGTTCAGTCACTTCACTTTAAGTTGGGGGGAGGGGTATCATTGTTATCAAATTTTTGTTATTAACTTTTTGATTTTTCCATCCAAGTTTGTTAGACTGCATGAATACCATCCTTTAAAACTAGAAAAAAATTCTTTGTGTTTTCGATAAATGTGATTCCTTCCCTATGATGAGCTAAGGTATAGAACTTGTGATACCTAATTGAACTAGAACTAGAAGACAGGGGATTCTAAGTATTGGGTAGAAAGAAAGCATTTGGAGAAGCATCTGACTTGGAGGTTTTTTTGGGTGGTGAAGTTGAATTTGCAGAATTTGAACTCTTTGAGGTTACAAGAATCAATAGAATAATGGGAGATGATGTAATTCGTAGAGAACCATTTTCTCACAAAATGATATTAGAGGATATGATGGTTATACTCTATTCACTAGAGTAGGATGGTTGGACTATTTCTTGAAGTTGACAAAATATGATAATGAGATGGTCAGGGATTTTGTAGCCACATTGAAGTATGATGAAGTAACAGTACAGGGATTGGTGGTGGATGGATTAGAAATGGAAATTTCCCAAGTAATAGGGTTACCTTGCACAAGTGTCAAGTACCCAACTCATGCAAATGCGGTAGCAGTGAGGGAAGCATTTTGTAAATGGGGCAAGAATTTGGATTCAATGTCACAAGGTACTAAAAGACTTTCCCTTCCATTCTTTTGGGGAAAATGTGTTGCTTATATTATCAAATACCTTAATTGTGATGGCCTCCACAATCTATTATATATTGTGCATTTCAAGTTGTTGAATCACCTACCGACATGACCAATTAGTTAATGTACCCAATTTTCTATACAATATGTAGAAAAGGGTGGCCTTCGAATATTAGAGGAAGCAAAGCTACTAAATTGTCTCATCACTTTCTGATAACCTTACTAGTTAAGAGAAGTTTGAGAATTCAACATCCCCAAGTTGATTGGGATGCTTTTAAAAATTGAAAAGAAATCACTAAGTTGCTTGAGGCACCTGAAGCAAAAGATGAACCCTTAACTAAGCCTAAACTAGAAGTTGACCCTGAACAAGATGAACCTTAGAGAGAAGATTCCCCTACTTTACCATATGCTTCACCTACCCATAGCCAAAGTGGGACCAATAAAAATGATGTGTTGGCCATGGTAGCAGAGGAACCCTCATCTTCCAAGAACCCTAGAGTTAGGAGAAGTACTATGTCAACATCTTCAAAAGGGAAAAGAAAGAGAAAAGGAGTTGATAAGCGAGATAATATTGTTAAAGAAGAGGATGTAGGAAGGAAAAAAGGGAGTAAAAGGGGAAAGGAGAGTAAAGTTACATAGGAAACAACTTCTCCCCAATGCTTAGGAAGACTAAACTGGCAAAGAATTGAGAAGAAAGAAATGGAGGAGCCTTTTTAGGAAGGAAATGTTGGGGAACAACAATATCATATTCTACTGATGGTAGACACAGATACAGACAGGGAAAGAGGTGACCCTGATAGTGTTTATGTTGAAAATGTTGATGTTCCTGCTAAAAGGAGAAGATATATATCATCATCTTCCTCTAATTATAACTCAGAGGATGGTTTTATTGCTAAGAAGAGCAGAAGAGTAGTTCCAAATGACTCTCTTAGAGAATTTTTTGATGCCACAGGTAATGCTAGTGACAGTTTGAATTTTTAAGAAGGAAAGGAGTTGCTAGAGGATAGAAACATAAGGAAGGAACTTCAAGAATCCCTTAATAGGATAAAGCAATTGGAAGAACAGGTAAAATGGTATGAACAAAAGGACAAAGAAAAGGAAATGAGAATCAAGGAGATAGAAGAGAAAGTATAGACCTACGACCATGGAAATAAATTGGACCTATTGGCACTGATGACTAAAGGTAAAATGGGAATTGAAATTGATTTGAATTTATAGCCCCCTATTGTAAAAATACCAGCTTACCATACTACTTTGTCTTTGGGCTTTGAATTGGTGAAAATTGCTACTCAATTCAAGCAATAAAAATAAAATTGGGAAAAAGAAAAGCAAATTTTGAATGAAACTAAGCATTTGGAGTTGAAAAGACTAGAGGAAAAGTTAGTAGAAGCGGTTGATAGAGCTATACAAATAGTTGAATATAGACATTCTTCTAGGGTATATGCATTTTTCTTAAAGGAAAAATTTATCATTTTTCAATTCAATAAGTTTGTTAATTAGCAGCCCTTTGCTCTGGACAAGAGACACAATTTTCTCACTTTCTTCAACAAAATCAGTTTAGAGGAGTAAGACTAGTTATATGAATATTATTTGCATAATTATGTGATGGTAGAAGATAATGAATGGAATCCCTTGATTTATAATGGGGATTTTCAAGTGAGAGCTCTTGCATCTTACTTCACAAATGAACAACTTCATGGGGAGTTAATGGAGAAATATGAAGAAAAAGAGAAAACAATGGCACTGTAAATTAGAATGGAAGCAATGAATCTTGATATAGTCATTACTCAGTTGTTAAGACTCCTTTCTCATAAGGTGCTAGGGAAAAAAATTACAAACTTAAGACTCATGGATTATAGAAGGATTTTAACAATTGGCAGTGACCACTCTTCAAAATTTCCTAGTACATGTGAGGAATAGATGGGACAGTCTAATTCCAAAATTGCAGAGGAAGGAGCCTCACTCCCTCTACAATTTTATGAGCATGTTTGAGTGGTTACATAAGTAATTGAAATCTTAGGAGTAAGGGGAGTTGAGTGGCTTCCACTGACTTACCACACTCCTATCCTACTTCACCTAGTTCCACATTGGACTGGAAAAATTACTGATTAGGACAAGAATGTAGAGATAGGAAAGATGAATAGGCTTGCATGATACAATGCTTTCTACCTCAAACAGGGACAAGGAGTCAACACAGTCATGGATCTCAAGAAGATTACTTTGTTTTATAATCTTCTTCCCTAGGTGATTTAGTTTGATATTTTTTCTTGAGGACAAGGAAAATGACAAGTTGGGGGGAATGATGGGTCTGGTTATTAGGATCTTTTTGTTGCTTGTCATATACTTTTAAGACACTTTACCTATGTTTTTAAAGTATCTCTCAGACAATACTTCCATAATGTGTTATCATTTCATATATACCTTGCAACCTTGAACCCATTTTGTGGAAATGAAATATGGTGAAAATATTTGTAGCATTGCATGGTTTCAATATGAATATATACATGTATATGAATGGAATGATGTGATTTAATTACAGTGGTTAGTTGCATATGTATTTTTATGGATTAATATCTTTGCAGCTCAGTACGTGGTAACAAGAAAGAAGTATTTGTAGCAAGCACCAAAGTAGCAAAAGAGGGGATTAATGAAGTTCAAGCCATTCAAGTACAAGAAACTATGGAGCTAAGCATGGTCATTATGGAAGGAATAAATGTTAGAAGATATCTATTCTTGAATGTTGGATGTTTTCCTATGTGTTTCACATGCAAGTTGTCCTTATTTGAATAGGTCTTTTTAGTTAGATGAATAATTCAATCATTATTCACATCCTCGTATCTGGGAGTGATATTTATGATTCCAGTTAGTTAGTTAGTTGGTAGTTTGAATAAAACTCTCCCCATTTTTTATAAAACCATGGGATGAGTCCATAGATCAGTTAGTTGATTAATACAAGCTATTATCAGTTAGTAGTTTTCTAGTTTTTTAGTTATCCAAAAGACATGTTACAATGATATTATGTAATAAAATTTGCAAGAAGGATTCTGTCTAAATATCTATTGTTATGCAATGAATGGAGTTGTATAATGCATGGATGCATGGGAATCTGAGTTAGATTTAGTTTTTAGTTAAGTGAGGAAGTCTTCTAAGCTAGCCACTTAGGTATCACTCTTCACTTCATTTATCTATCTATTATTTATGTATTTTCATTAATTTTGTTTTCATTATTCTACATGTGCATTGCAAGTAAAATAGTTTATGGTTAGTTAAAGTTGTGATTGTTCATGAATAGAGATAGCTCATAGTTCTCCAGAGATTAGGATTGGTTATTAAGTCATTTAAAATAGTTTCAGGTTAACTCTAATTCATAGATCTTAAGTAGTCACCTATAACTTATGCTGCAAATACCCATAGCCACTAGATTTTGTAATTGTTTTCACTATTTTTGCAATTCTATCAAATTCCAGAATGGTAGAATAGCTTGAATAAGTTTGTGTAGAGTAATTTAGGTTAGCACAAGCTTGTGAAGACACATAGAGTGGAGTAACATCATAAGTTTATGCACCTTGCTTGATAGTTTAATATAGGCTTGCGATGTTGAGAGGACTGTTTAGCTTGGCACACCCTTGAATTGTGTAAAATTTACCAAGTCCATAACACATTAGTTTGCCTCTATAGGAAGCATGTCTACGATGACTTTTACTTTTGTAGGATAAAATTCAATACCTCGATGAGAGATAATGTATCCCAAGAGTTTTCCTGATTGGACTCTTAAACCACAGTTCTTTGGGTTTAGCCTGACCTTATATTATTCTAGCCTTCTAAAAATATTGTTTAAAATGACTAGATGACCACTTCTTACTAAGGAATTTTCCAATAAATCATCAACATAATATTCCATAAGTGTATGCATATAGTCATGAAAAATGGTGGTCATGGCTCTCTAATATGTTGCTTTGGTATTCTTGAGACTGAATGGCATAACATTCCAACAAAAGGTACCCCAAGCATAGGTGAAAGCTATTTTGTGTTGATCATTAGGAGCTATTCTGATTTGATTATATCTTGAGAAACTGTCCATAAGTGATAACATCCCATATCCCATCGTAAGCCCACCGTAAGGTCCACTATGATGTCAATGTTAGATAATGAGAAATCATACTTAAGACATTTCCCTTATTTAAATCTCTAAAATCTATGCAAACTCCATTGATTTAGTGAGGAACAAGATTTGATATCCATTTTTCATAGTCTATGGGATTAATAAAACCAACATCCAAAAGTTTCTTTAACTCAACCTTTACTAGGAGCATGATGTGTGGGTGCATTTTACTTAATTTTTGCTTGACTGGTTTAGCATTTGGAATCAATGGTAGATGATGTAGAACAAGTTTTGGGTCCAACCCAAGAATATCAACATATGATCATGCAAAATTAATTTGTCTCTCTGAAAATAATGTAGTGAACTTTATTTTTTCTTTAGTGGTGAAAGATGTTGCAAGTTGAATGATTCTAGGATTGTCCTTCATTCTAATATTTACTTCTTTTGATTCTTTGAAAAGAAAGGGTGGTCTCTCTTAGTCAATGGGGAGACTTCCCAACCCTCCATCCTTAGGTTTCTCAGAAAGGTTTTCACCTTCAGATATGTCCTCTATTTTTACCTGGTCTAAAGTCGCCTTTCGGTTTTCACCTAAAGACCTATTCTTTTTATTTTTATTTTTCTCATTTTTGCGACTTGAGGGAGGAGAATACTCTCATAAGTATGTTGTATTGTCAAGCTCAATGATGAAACTAACCTTATGACCCCCACTTGGTATTCCATATTGAAGTCCCATGAACTCAAAATTTTCTTCAATGTTCTTGAATGTATCTAAACTCAGTGGTCCTTGTTGATCCCAATCTATCAGTTGCAGGTAGAAATGGGGTACGCCATCATCGATATCATCAAGAGTCAATGAGTAGGAAGATATGGTGAAAACATAGGTATTGTCAAGATCCCAAAAGGAATCAATCTAGATATTGATGTCCATGATATTGGTTGGGGAGGAAGACCAGTGAAGCTCTTGAAAGACATTAGCTAGGTCATATTCACTAGGAGTGTAGGAATCCCATTCCCACTCATTAGAGTCAATTTTGATATAGTAGTTCTTAGATGTCTTGATTTCATTTGAAATGTTAGTGTTCTCACCCAAAGGCAACTTAGTACTAGGACTCCTCACTTTTGGTGGTACATACCCCCAACCCAATGTTCTTTGGTAGTCAAGACGGTAGTATCAGTTCTATTATTCCATTTTTGTTTAGACCAGGACCACTATGTCCATCATATCCTTGTTGCTTCATGATTTGGAACCCTTTTAGATACTACTTAGTTGGTAACTTCTTAGGCTCAATATCTTCTTCATCCTTATAAATCCATATAGAAATATCATTGCCTAGGTATAGGCTCTATGGTTGATTCCACCCACTTGATGAAGGTGGTAGGAGGATTGTGGATAATGATTTTAGGCTCTTTCTGAAGAAGAGAAGGTTTTCCATAAGACTTTGATGATTTAGGAAGCTTTCCAACACAAAACAAACTCTCTATGTTGTATTCCCCACATCCCTTGTCATGGATCTAGACCTTGGGTTTGGAAGGTGTGGTGAATTGAGTGGATTATTTGACCAAGGAATATGGATCAATATAGTGTGATGAGGCAGAGGATGAGGCTTCTCGATTAATGGGCACTTGATGTTCAGTGGTTCCTCTTAGATTACTACAATACTAGAAATGATCAAGATCACTTGGTATGGTACTTTCAATGCCATTGTGGGGAAACTTTAGGAATTGATGGTAAGTGGAAGGTACAACGCTCATAGCATGAATCCATACATAACCAAGGAGAATATTATAATGCAATTCCAGATTGAAGACATAGAACATTGTGTTCTGTATAGTGGGGCAAACCCTCATGAGAAGTGTAATTAATCCTTCAAATGATTTCTCAGCATCATCATAAGCCTTGATAAAAATTCTTAGATTGATCTATGTGAGCCTCAGAGAATCCTAATGTTGTGACCAATTTTAGTGTACATATGTTTGGACATGTTGCACCATCTACCAAAACTCATATGATTTTATGAACTTATTAATGTAGAATTCAAGATGTAGGGGATCATTATGATTTGGCTTTTGTGTGGAAAGATCTTGTTTAGAGAATGTGACATGGTGGTGTGTTGCTAGGTATCCTACCATGGCTTGAAATCCATTGACATTTAGACCAGTGGGAAAAAATGTATCTTGCAAGGCCTTGTCCAGAATGGCCTTATGTTTAGGGGATATGTGAAGAAGTTCAAGAATAGATATCTATGCAGGTGTATTTCCTAGATGATCTAGGAGGTTATATTGACTTTTCAATTTCAGATTAGAGGCAAACCCTTGTAGGGTTACCTTAGCTCTATGGGTGGTAACAACACATTATAAACTAAATTATTGATGGAGATGGTAGAAACATGAATATCAAGGGCTCAAATGTGATTAATGGTATAGGCATGTGCAACATTCATATAATTAGGATTATTATTCCTTGAATTGGAAGCTTTCCCTTTCCCATGATCTTGTAAGGGAATTTTGAATATGGTGTGATCAATACTGGTTTTACCTTGTGAGTTATCTACTAAAATGTCACCATGCTCAATAAGATCTTGGATTAGGTTCTTGAGTGTCCAACAAGATGATGTTTTATGTCCTTTTCCTCAATGATATTCATAGTATTCATTTTCATTCCACCTATTGGGTTTTACTAGTGTCGATTCATATGTTTTGAGATTTGGAAGCTTAATGAGGTTTGACTATAATAGTTTCTTTAGAACCAACTCAATGGGCTCACTAAGGGTGTGTATGTTCTTTTCAACATGTTTGCTTGTGAGTGGCCTCGATGTTGTTGATTATTTTGGACCACATTCATTGTCTGATCATGGCTGGGTGTTGGTGTATTTGATGTGGGTGGAACTTTAAGGTGAATGGTAGGGTGACCTTTGTTTACCACTTTAGCATCAACCACTCCATCTTTGGAAAAATTCTTATTTTGAGACCAAAATTTTCCTTTGTCGCTAGGAGCATTTGGGGTTTCTTTGAAAAATTTGACTAGTCCTTTGCCACAAGGGATTTCTCAATAAAGAATCCTTTTCAATGATATCTTCAAAAGTGGTGAAACATTGGATTTGGATTTGAATCATCAATTTTGTGTTAAATATTTTTATAAAAATGGTGACCAACTATATTTTCAAGTATGGGACAAGGACATTTGCTAGCCATGATTCACCATCTTTGATAGAATGATGTGAGTGACTCTCCCTCTTTTTGTTTGGTCATGCACAATTTTGATAGGGTTATGTCACTTTCAATGTTGCAAGCAAAGTTTTTAATGAAAATATCAACCAACTCAAGTCCATGTCCATATCCTAGGAGGAAGGTGTGGAAACCATTCTAGATCCTTTCTTGAAAGGCTTCATGGAAATAGCCTCATCAAGTATGTGGGATCAAAAGTGTTTTCCATACATGTCATGTTGAATTCTCATATATGTTCCACTAGATCCCCTTTCCCTTTGTACTTGTTAAAGTTTGGAGGGGTAAAGTGTGGGGGGAAAGGTGGCATGTATATGCTCCTATCAAAAGGATAAGGAAACAATTCCTACATAGAATATGTCTTCTTGGTTGTCCCCAATTTTATGCTTTCCATTTTCTATTCTATTTCTTGCATCTGTTGCATCAAAGCATCCACAGGGGATGGTGTCATGATATGTTGAATTTGCATAAGGGGATTGGTATTGGTGTTAGGAGTGTTGAAATGGTTATATGATGAGTTGGAAACCGATGTGATTTGGATTGGAACTTTGTTGCAAAGGATTCTGATTACCTTATTGATAGTGTGGTGCAAATGTGGTATTGGTATTAGTTTGATTTTGTGGTATGAAATTGGAATTTTGTGTGACGTGTTGTTGTGATGATAGAGGGTTCATGTTCAAGTTAGTTCCAAAGGCCATGTTGGTATTAGGTGTAGTGTTTTGGAATTGATTGGCATTGGTTGATGGAGTAGTGTTTTGAGTACCAAATGGATTTGCAAAGGTCATATTTATGGAACTAGAATATGAAGAAAATGGGCTACCAAATGTGGGAGTTGGT
Source organism: Sequoia sempervirens (assembly GCA_007258455.2). Lineage (NCBI taxonomy): Eukaryota > Viridiplantae > Streptophyta > Pinopsida > Cupressales > Cupressaceae > Sequoia > Sequoia sempervirens. The sequence goes on from VDFB02360450.1 coordinate 28,920, forward strand.
CCTTAGGACAAAACATGTGCTCTGTTAGCTCCAAATATTGGAGGATTGGGGATGTGTGTAGTTATCACAATATGTGTTGTTGCTCCAAGTGGTAAATTGGTGAACATTTGTTTTAAAATGGGTTAACCTTGTGTGAATAAATTTTGACTAGGACCTTGGGTTTTTGTTTGTGTTACTCCCTTTGCAATTGTGGAAGTATCAAAATCAAAGTGGAGTTTGGCACCTTTCTTGGCAAGTGCAAGAAAATTTTTATTGGGGTTTGC
>VDFB02360451.1:0-15091 GCA_007258455.2 Sequoia sempervirens
CTTAGTTATCTTGACCATCTCAACACCATCATATGCCCTAATTACTTTGGAAATAGGTTCATATCTTGATGCAATGTACCTCAGTAGGTCTACGTCCATATATACATTTGGGACTACTAGTTTCCCCATGTTTAATCTCCAAGTGTTGCAGGTGGGGGTTCCACAGTTCCTATTTCCAAACGAGTTCTTGAACATTTTCCATCTAGTGAAAGACAATTCAACAACCTTGATGCAATGCTATTTATCCAATAATCCTTCATGAATCCTAGGGCCATAGTATATTACTACTCCTTCTACCCTCTTGTTAGTCAAGGGTTTAAGTTGATTGACAATGTCCTGAGAGAGTGGCCTAGTTGGGGTTTCAGAACCAGACTTTTGTATCTTGGGAGGCATGGATAAATAGGTGAGTTCAGAATAAACTAGGGTTTCGACACAGAGGGGCTCAAAACCTAGTTCTTTCAATTAACAACCTAGGGCACAATGGGAAGAAGAAAATCTGAACAATTTTGGCAGAGAACTATAATTTATGTGCAATTTTTTAAAACACAATAAAACAATTAAAACATGCAGACCAACCCAATTGGAAGGAAAACAATCGAACCTTGTCCTAATTCGAGACTGTTTAAATAAAGCATAGGATATAGCTTTAATTACACTTACAACTTTTTGCATTTTTAGGAAACCCTAATTTGTTCACGTTGCAGTTTGAAAGACTTTGATCAATCTCCCAGACACTCTACATTCACTTGCAATCTTCAATTGTGTAAGAAAATCAAATTTTAAGTGCCTTTATGACCAAATTTTGATAACTGCAAATGTCCTATCTGCCATTACTGCTCGCATGTGTGAAGCAAAATGGCTCTAATTTTTGTGTCTTTGATTTTAAATAGCAGCCATTGATCTTCCTTTGAGATGACGCGTTAAACGACTCAGATTGAGTCAACATGATTTGAATTTCTTTCGCCATTGTTCACTAATGCCACAACCAATGAAAACATTCCAGCTAGAAGCCACATCATTCCTTCCCATGGGCTCCACTCTTTCTTTCAAGTGGATGAAACCATACACATGTCATTCAATCGCAGACCCCGCACGTCTCTGAAAAACACTATTTTTAATCTTGTGAGGTGGGCAATGAACGGTTGAGATATTGTCTCAACATCACATATCAACCATTGATCTCAGAACCACTGGGAATTAGGAATTTGAATGCAGACTTGGCCCCACCTCAGAGGATACACGTGTCAAGCAATCACAGACCTCGCAGCAACTTTGAAAGTAATTATTTAAAACATACAAGGTATGCGAGCAATGGCTAGAATCTGATCTTAAGATCCGACGGGATGGATTTTTGCACATGAAAATATTGTTAGTCATAAAAATGGGGCCATTACTAGGCCGACGAGATTATGACCCTTAAGGCGAATACTCAAATTTAAAAACCTTTGACATCAAATAATTCTGCTTGACATAGTAAAAATTTAAAACAATGATATCGTGTTGGGTGATCGAGGAACCTAGGCAAAAGGGCTGGTAAATGTATGTTTTTGATGGCTTAAGTTTCAACATAAGCAACCGACAACTAGGTGAAACAGGTCAACAAAGGATTAAAACACCCAAGGTTTAAGACTTGAAATATTTGAGAGAAAGGTTATAGAGCTAAAACCCTAAACCCTACCCTTGGGCACAGATGCCACATACCATTATAGGGCACAAAATAAGCTCAAATTTTCAAAATTTTAGGAGCTCCACCAAGGGTCACAACCCTTATATGGCATGTGCATGAGTTTAAAAAAAGGGAAAAAATAAGGTCGGCATTTGATTTTTTTTCAAAATTTCTAAAAATTAAAAATATTTATAAAATAATTTTTTTTAAAAAGTTTTAGGGTGGGGGGTACTTGCAGGTACCTTCTTCACAAGCCTATAGGCCCTACTCAACCTTGACAATGGCATAAATGCTTTCCGACTGATGGTTTATTGCCACCGACAGTGGCTTTAACACTACTGCTCGATGGCCTTCAAATTTGTTGGTGGCTAAAAAAAAACTTTTTTGATGCCCTTTTTTTTCGTTTGTCTCTACCTTTTTCAATGCCACCCACTTTTTCTTGATTGGTAAAATTTTCCAGGAAATTTTTGAGAATATTTTGATCAATGCACAATATATATTGTCAACTATTTTTTTGCAGGGGGGCTAGATTTTTTTTTGATGGAATGGGAATATTTTCCCAAAATATTCAACTGACGTTAGCATGGTGTTAATGGTATGACTTGCTGGCAGGGGCCCCTTCAAGCCCCTTTTTTCCCTAAAGGATCTATTTTTTTCTTTTGGCTATAACTTGGGTGTATGATATTGAAATTGACCGAACGAGATATTATCAGAAAGTTGGTTCTGTCAACTTTTTAGTGGTGTGGGTCGTTTCACCAGTTTTTGCATTCTACAACTGATTAATGTTAGAGGTGTTGTTTTTACTCCTAAGCTTATAACTTTTGACTTGATTCTCCATTTTTTGTGATTCTTATGACGTGATGGTTTTTCAGAGCTCTTCACATCCATTTATGTATTTTTTCCAGATTTCTCTCTAAGTACATTTTATTTATTTTTTGTGTTTTCACAATCTAGTGAATTACTTAGATGTCTTAGCTTTTGGAAACTTTTGGTTTGCATGGGATGACTCATTTTTGGCTGTTCTACATGTATTTCCAATATTCTATCCTATTTGGGAGTTTTAGACATCTTTTGCATGTAATTCATTTTTTATAGACACATTGAGATAAAGTGCCATTTTGGTGTATACTTTTTAGGGATTTTGCATATCTTGTTGTGTCTTTTGTACTCACACTATGATATGAAGTGCCACAAGGGGGTTGTGTAGGCCTTTTTTTTTCCATTACACCTTTTCAAGTGAGTTTCCCTTCCATGACAATAGTGAATCCTAGTGATTCTTGTCTCATGTGTGTGTGCCTTAGTTTGCACCCTTTTATTTGTAGGTAATTTTTAGTTGCACGTTCAGATATTCTCCTACATGCACTTCTTGGTTTCCCACAGTTTCAGTGTACCTATCTTGGCTCTCCCTTTTTAACATTATGGGGGGGTTTCTTCTATTGGTGCTAATGCTTCCTTGGTTTTATTTTTTGAGCGATCTATGCATCTAGTTCTTGTTTCTATGTACTAGGTGGATGCAACATACATCAATGATTGGTTACCCATGTATTTCATTGAGATAGATCATTTACCATATGGACACTCTTGCATTCCTATTTCTAGAGGTTATTCATTTCAACACTATATTAGTCATCTTTCAATAGTTGTTTACAACTTCTTTGTAATTTAGTGATGTTCTACATGTTCCTCTCTTTTTTGGTACATTGTTTTGGTTGGAGGCTTCTTAGTCCTTCACATTGTTTTGGAGGATTTTAAATCCTTCATTTTTCTTTCTCTCTTTTGGAGATGAGGTTTTCCCATGTGGTTTTCTCCTTTTCTCTAGTTGTGAGAGATTAGATTGTTTGTACATGGGTACCTCACTAGACCTTGTTTGTCGAGACCCATAATGCATTCTCTTTTTAGGGTTTTTAGCTACTTCCTAAGTTCATGTTAAGGGGGGTTTTTTAGAGTAATAATGCATTAAATAATAATTAATTAATTATTAGTCTAATTTATTCTCGTACTTAAGCTAAACTTAGGAGTACTTTTTTATGCTAACTAGAGAGATATTATTAGATCATTTTGTCTCATTGCATGAGATGTTGACACTTGTCATGGTCTAATCCCTTTGTCATTTAGGGTTCCACCTAAATAGCACTCAACCCTCATTGTATTATTATACCTTTGATAACCTCTTAAATTTTGTAGCTTTTTATTGTTGAGGATATTGCATATTGTATACATCTAAAATTGGTTTGGAGAAAATTAATTAAATACTAGTTATTTAATTAATTAAATCTTTATTTCCTCTACTTATAAATAAATTGTAAAATTTATTTATATAGTTCATATTTCTTAATTCTTCCTATCTAAACCACTTTCTTCATGATTTAATTAAATAAACTAATTTAACTAATTTGTTTTATTTGATTAATTCCCTCCAACTAAATTTGAATTTTTAAATTGGAATTTAGTCACATTTCTCCATATTTTCTAACCTCCTTCCACATCATCTTCCACCTCACCATGTGTCACATGAAATTAATTATTTCTAATTTCTAAATGGGCATTTATCTTCAACAATTTTAACAACCTCAGAGACACATGACTTCTCCTTTCTATTTATTCCCTTTTACACTTGGCAAGCTTGTTCTATTAAAGGGGACAACTTCGTTGATTCTCTCTAACCTTTTCGCTTCTCACCATTGATCTCTCTAGACCGAATCCTGATCATCCATTTCCACCACATCACTTGATGCCTTGGTGAAATCTATAAATAGAGGCTCATTTACAACTTTTCATATAGAGAACATAGCATGAATTTACTCTGCAAAAATACTTTCAACATTAGTGAGCTTAGCATTTTCATTTTAGATTAGAATTTAGCATTTGATTTCAAGTAGTGTTATAATGGCAATTTCATTTCTAGGAACTTAATTTGTTGCCTTATCATTACAACATTTCCATAACATCTTCATTAGCTTAGCATTTTATCATTGCATCATTTCACATCATTATGTATACGAAAACACATCATTTAGCATATCATCCATCAAATTCATCAAACCATGTAGATGTAGGCATAGTTTCCTGCATTTTAGTTTAATGGCTTCTTGTTTCTTAGGTTTTCATCCCAATAGTTTAGTGCATACCTAAAATTTGAGAGCACTAATATAGGATCCTTAAGAATAGAGGACGATGGAACAACTTTGAGGAATTTCTTTATCATTTGTATTGTTAAATTTGATTTCCTTAATATAACATGTTGCATCGATTGTGTGTTTTGAATTGATTATTATGATTCCCATATTTTACTCACACATAAATTTGATTTGCCACCATGGAAATTTCATTATTTTAACATTTTCTAGAAAGTGTGATTATAGGTTGGGCAGTGAATTCTTTTAGCGCAACCACAAATTATTTTTGGTGCACGAAACATTTTTCCAACATTCATTGGTTTATTCTGATGTAACTACAAAGTTCTTTGGTGCATCCAGAAGCAATTCATCGGCACATCAGGGGGTTTCTATAGTGCATATGATTATTTTTGTAGTGCATCTAATAATTTTTGTAGTGCATTCACTGTTTTCTATAGCGCATTCACTGCATTCTCAGGCGCATCTGTCTTTTTAGCGCATTGAATTATTGTAATGGCACATTTAATTTTCATTGCAAAATTCTTCCAGATTCTGAAAACTGATGAATGTTTTTCTATTGTGCATGTTTTATAAATGCTATCAGAGACTCGGCTAAAACCCTTGAATGTTGCTAAAGAACTCTTATTGAAAACTACTAATAATTTTGATGCAGGGGTTGGAGTTGATTTATTTCCTTTTGGTTAATTTAGGAATCTATATTAATTAGGAGGGAAATAACACCATGTTTTATGTGCTTGATGAATGGTAGGCATATTCTCTCACCTTAACTGGGTGACCAAAAATATAGACTCATTCATTTTTATTTTATTTTATCCTTAGAGGGCCTGCCTTGTGGGAAAAAGTAATCAGCCAAGGGAACAACCCAACCGGTAACACTAAAGCCAAGTGACTTCCAACTAGTATATAAGTGTGGGTGCCGAGGAAAGTTCAAGTATCACAAGAGTTGTTAAAGGCAAAGAAGGGTAGCAATGGTCACAATTTGTGACCTAACTCACACCTCGCCCCATTGCAAATGGGGACCCTTGTCGTTTGCTTTTAGAGTTTTGCTTTCGCTTGCTTTCGTTTTGTCTGCTCTTCGTTTGGGGGTTTTTTAGTTTTAATTTTGAACGGTCACCCGAGTCGAGTCAGTGAATTTTAGTCTGGATCAATGTATAAACGTCACCATTGTGCTTAAAAGGCCTGGGAGACGAAGATCGACTGTCGTTTCGGTCGATTCTGACACTTCCATATTTTTAGGGTTTCTCACCCCGGGCCCCCTATTTTTTAGGACCTACTTTTTTGGCACTTTTGGGCAATTCTGGGATCCCTATTTTTTAGGGTCTTTTTTTGGAAAGTTGCTATTTTTGGAAAATTTCTATTTTTAGAAAGTTTCTATTTTTAGAAAATTTCAAAGAAAATTTAAATTTTGGTCAAAAAATCTGGAAAAATCACAAAAAAGGTTCAAAAATCTGGAAAATTCGTTCAAAAATGGTGAAAATTCTGGAAAATCACAGAGAAATTTGGTAATGGCACTGAAATTCGTCAAAAAAATCTGAACATTCATGAAGAAATCTGCAAGAAGTTCACGAAATTCATGGAGAAATCTGGAAAATTGTGAAGAAATCTGGAAATTCATGGAAAATCTGAGCACAGTCATGGAGAAAACTGGTAAATTCGCTTAAGTACAGAGGAAATGAATGGTAAGAAGCTTCAGCCAACAGGTCAATGGCCTAAAAATCTGATCAATGGCATGAAAATCTGGGCAATGGCAATGAAGTCTGTCAAGTCCGCCCTTGGAAATGTCTAAGTTAAAGTGGCCATGGACTGTCACAGCATGAAGTCCGCCCTGGGAAACAGAAAGAATGTCTAAGGCAAAAGGTGGATGGCTTGGAGAAGGCCAAAGTCCGCCCTATACATGTCCATCCATGTCACAAAGTCCGCCCCAGCCAAGAGTGAAATGGCAACAGATGTAATGAAGTCCGCCTTGGAAAATATAGGCAATGGCCAAACATACATGCAAGTCCGCCCTTGTAAATGGCAACAAAAACATGGAAGTCCGCCCTCCAACCAAGTCCAATGGCGAAGAATATGAGGAAGTCCGCCTAGAATATTGAGCAATGGCTAAGGAAGGCATGAAGTCCGCCCTAGGTAGTTTCAAGTTGGCAAGGGAAAGCATGAAGTCCGCCCTAGTCTTGGCCAACCAAAGCAGCAAGTCCGCCCTATGCAAGAGGTCCATTGGCCAAGGAAACAAGGAAGTCCGCCCAAGTCAAAATGGAAGTGGCAAAGAAGATGTTGAAGTCCGCCTATGTATGGCAAGCATAACCCCAAAGTCCGCCCTAGACATAAAAGGAGTGGCTAGAAAGAAGCCAAAGTCCGCCCAAAGCAAAATGAGATAAAAATGACTAAGGCATGGACAAAGTAAAGATAAAGTGGCCAAAGGCAAGCTGAAGTCCGCCATAGGGAAGAAGAAAACGCTTAAAGCAAAGGGTCAAATGGCAAACAAAAAGAAACTCCGCCATAAGCAAGGTTAAAATGGCCAAAAAACCAACAAAGTCCGCCCTAGCAAAGAGGTAAAGTGGCTACAAAATGTGAGAAGTCCGCCTAAGATGAAAGGAAAGAAAAAATGGCTAAGGCACGAATGGCAAAGAAAAGGATAAAGTCCGCCTTGTATCAAGAGTATAAAAAATTGAAATTTGCCTAAGTCCAAGCCTTTGGAAAGTGAGAATATACATGGCACTTGAAGATTCGCCCAAGAGAATAAAGAAAAAATCTTCGCCATGGCTAGAAAAATTGAGCAAATGGACGAAATAAAATTGGATTTGTCAAGGAAAATTTGTGAAAAATCAAGAGAATTTGGATGAATAAAATCGGACATGGCGAAAGAATTTTGGACAAGAAACATTTTTTGGCCAAATAAAATTGGACATGGCCAAATATTTTTGAGAAACGATCAAAAAATCATGGACAAATAAATTGGATGTGGCGAGAAATTTTCGAAAAAATCAAAAGTAATTAGCCATAAAATCGAACGGGTTGGAATGGACAAATAAAATAATTATTTTTAATTATTTTAATATTTTATTTCCAACACCAAAAAGGAGATAAGTCATGAAAATTTCGAAATTGGAAAGTGAGAAAAAGAGTCTTGTTGGACTGTGAATGAAATTAGAAACTTTCCCGGACGAAGTTGTTAAGGATAGAACTTGCCATTCAGAAACAAAATGAAAGAATGAGTTCGAACTTGATTCAAGGGAAACTTTGCAAATATGCTAAAATGATCGACCTTCTCACTTCTATAAGTGATTTCATTTTTCATTTTTGCAATCACTCGATTTTGAGAAGAAAGGTGGTGAGAGAAAAGTGTTTAAGGCAAAAGGCTGAAAGATTTTTGCAGCAAAGTGAAAGAAATATTCTGTTATCAGCTTGCATTGCAGTCGCAATCACGTCTTCACGAAGTCACAAGGCAGATTTTTTCTTGTCCATTTCATGTTAACATGAAGCTCCACCATTTATTTTCATTCCAGATTGTTATTTTTCGTGAAGTCTAAGTTGATTACCAGCTGGAATGTTCTTTCAAATTGATTTTAATTCTGATTTTCCTTTCTTCCTTCTCTTGCAGATCTATTTTTCGAGGCAGCCAAGATGAAATTTGCAAGTAAAGGTGTCCAAACTCAATCAAAGATTAAGTCCAAGTGGGAGCACGTTCTTGACACGGACCTTGGCCACGTTGATCTTGAAGATTTCCGAAAGAGAATGTATGGAACTGACGGACGTCTGCCAACGCCAATCGCCATGAGGATGATGCGAAACGGAATCGTCCATGCAGCTGGATTTCCACCAGCAAAAGAATGTCCTGAGTTAATGGTAGAGTGTGCACTTCATTACAACGCACAAGACCGACAGATTGAAGCTACTGACGGGAGAGTCCTTGCTTACTTGTCCGAGCCGGCAATCCAGGAGACTTTTGGCATTCCAGTATACAACCGTACATCCTACCGCAGCAAACAAGACACATTCAAACTCTATCAAAGTCAGAAGGATCTATGTGCATCGAATATAAACAAAAATTGGTTGCTAAAACCAAAGCCTACTGCCAGCAAGATGCCTAAAAAGTTGATCAGAACCCACTTCAAAGAAGAATATGGTGATATCGTTCTGCTACTTAACAGAATGGTAGGCAGTGCTCACGGTGCCCCTTTCGAAGAATGGATGTATTATTTTATTGACGAGATAATCACTGGAGTCAAAATGTTTAATTGGTCCAGGATGATCAGTGACAGCCTGCATGAACAGTTGGTCAACTTTGAACAGACCAAAGTTTTCCACATGAGCTCATACGTTGTTTATTCATTGGCAAGATATTATAAATATCCTGGCTTGACATGCAAAGGAGTGGTCGGCAATGGCGAGGGGAAATTCAAAGTCTACGACTGCTATCCACAGCTGCAGCTGAAAGAAAAGTCCCATTTCCGGAGAGCTCACGATGCATTTTTGATGTATATCACCCGGCTTCTTCAGGGCGGAACGCACCAGAGACTCTCGCATGAAGCCAAAAGCTTGATAAGCCGGTATGGATTCTGGTTTATTCAATATCCAAAGTTCACCTACATCAGAATCCAAGGATTTTCCGGAAATCCTTATAGGCTGCCTGTCTACCCGACAAATAGGATGGTGTTGTTGGAAGTGCTAAGGCAACTAGAAACATACCAGAACATCCAAAGACCCAAGCAGAAGGCTGCCGTCACCTTCCACTTTTTCATCGGCAACATGGAGGAGTCATGCCCAACAGCCCAAGCAGCAGAGGTTGCTCGACTGGAGATTCAACAGTATCCTTTTATATCATACAAAGCCAGAAGCAACTTCGATCCGCTTCATCACATCAAGATTGTGGACGGAGAAAGATACAAACATCGGATTGACCTAGAGGACTTTTGGGCCAACGCAGCCGATGAATACGATGTAAGAAGAAGATTATGGTCAAGGTTACCCCTGAGCATGATCAGAGCGACAGAGCTTTTCAAAATACCTGACCAGCTACAAGATGACGGGATATATGTGCAGCCAGGCTTCAAGGAAAATGAGCCGCTTCCACCTATGAAATGGTTCGAACCTGAGATGGGTGATCTAACCACTTTGATGCGCCCTGTTTTCAAATACTCTCAGTGGTGGATAGATAGGCAAGTAGAAGTGCTAAAACAGAGAAATATGCAATTTACCTACGAGTTGATGGGAGACACCGAGTCATGTTCTTCGAACGCCGGTGCATCTCATGCTGATGGACAAGCAGATGCTGCCAACTCCAAAAAGAGAAAAGAAGCCGATAAAGCTGCAATTCAAGACAAAGGTAAAGAGATAGATGAGGGTCCTTCACGGAAGAAACATAGGGCTAAACCTCTCCAGTCGGCTACATCCCGGAACATAGAAGAGATGCTTGCCATGGATAGAGAATCCTGGGAAAATGCCATGATACCTTCTCCAGTGGAAAATATAGAGCCAATCCAGATAGAAGATAACGATCAACCCTCTCCGGCAAGCACAGAGATCTTGGAATCGGGTAATGACACGGACATCGAGGATGGAGAATTCGAGGAAGGAATGATTTCCGCCCTCAAGGGTATTCAAGAGGACCCATCCGTCCAGGAGATCCAGGATATGCAGCTAGTCCAAGAAATTCAAAGTGTGCCGGAAATTCAAGAAGAACAGGAAGTACAGGACATGCCAGACGTCCAAAATCAAGAGGACATGATTGAACAGCCAACGGTACCTGAGTGGCTGAGGGAAAGATTGAAAAGAAAAGCGCCAGTGGAAGTCCCGGAGGAGGACAATGACGCAGATTTTCTTGCAAGATTAGAACAGACTGCCCCGAGGAAGAAGGCCAAAAAGTTCTCAACTATTCAAAGAGATGAAGCTGGAAATCGCACGGTGCAAATTGCAGTGCCTGCGGATGACAAGTTTCAAGACGAGATTGCTCCTGAAGAATATGTTATCACGACTGTCGACATGGGTCCGACATCAAAGGGGCAGGAAGTCGAAGACTTGGATAATTCAGTGGCCACCATCAAGGGCAGATTAGAAAAAGAAGTTGCCAAGAAGAAAGAATACAAGAAAGAAATTCAGCGTTTAAAAGATTATATCCAGCACCTGACTAGGCCACTAAACGAAGGCGAACAAGTGGCGCCTTTACCTCCAACTGCTTCACAGGAACCAGATGCTCATTTTGAAGAAGAGTTGACAACAGCAAGGGAGGCTAAAGATTGGATGGTTGCAAGGAAAAAAGAGGCGTTGGTGTTTGCAAGAAAGTTGGCGCAAGTAAATGAGCAGGCTTCCTTCATACTTTCACGAGTTGCAGATCTTGCAGAGTCATGGAGCAGTCTCGAGGACATTCAGAGCAGGATCATCCCATACATCTGGGAACTGAAGGGCATTTCAAAGCAACGGTTGATCGAAGATAAAGTTATTGAAGCTGGAGCAGCTTATGACTTCAACGGATGGTACTATGCTCTAGCCTCAAGGAAAGGAGTCCTCGAAAAGGTGAAACAGGATGGTGGTAGAGTCGAAGAACAAGTAAAAGAAATTCAAAGAAAAATCTATGAGATGGCTGCAAATGTGCACGACAAGGAGGTTGTCCGAAGGAAACACTTGCGGTCAAGGAGTTTGAAGGAGCAAGTACAGAAAGTTTTCTCCACCACCGGGCCAATCATGAAGGAAGGCTTCACCAAAATATTCGACTTCATGGCTACCAAAAGTTCTTTCTTGCTACAAGAGCCAATATGGGCGAATGTGTTTGCAGAATGTGCCGAGAACTTGGATTTGCTGGAGTACAACATCAGCGTGCTGCCCGACATTGCTATGGAGGAGGTCGACCTGATAGTGTCCAGGTTCGCCGAACGTGAGGCTGCACAAGCGGATAAGGACGACACTCCAGTTGTCTAGTGTTCTCTTTAGTTAACTGATTGTGGTTTTGGAAACCCTAATTAGGGTTTAGTTCAATTTAATCTTGGCCATTGATCTTGAATCAATCTGGGCCGTTCTTTGTAATCCGGAAAAACTATATAAACCCCCCCCCTCACTCTCTCATTCTCATTAGAAGATAGATTGATGGATAGTTAGAAGCTTAGAAGTTAGAGGAGATTAAGAGTTAGAGCAGATTTGAGATAGTTAGAAATAAAGAGAGAGTTTTATGAGATTGTTGTGAAAAGCTACTTTGATAATGAAGTTCAAATGCATGAGGTGCTTTGAGTACTTGGTTGTTGAATAGTTGCATGGTCGCATATTTTCTTTCTCTCTTAGTAGATTTAAATTAAAATGTATGTTAGAAGAATGATTGATTGATAACGTCGATTAGTGAAACCAAGCTCATACTTTCTTTGGGTGGATGATTTCGCCCAATGTGCAAAGTTAGACTGAGCTTTACTGTGGATGCTTAACTTCTGTCTTGATAATTGTTGTTCGATCTGATGGCAATTATTTATCCCATGAAAATCACAAGCACATTCCTAGAAGATTGCACTTGCTCTGCGTAGTTGTCGTTGAACGTGGCGAAACAGAGTATAGTTTATTTGGTTTCACTTAGTCTTCGTCTTCTCTTGATTTCTTAGGAGTAGAATAGATTCTCTAAACCCTAAATCTTTTTTCACTTTTTTTCTTATAAAATCAAAAAATCCAAAAATGGTACTGCATTCATGTCTCCACTTCTCAGAATGACTTGCAAAATCTACTTGTGCCCACAGCAAATCACATCCATGCCACAGAGCCTATCCGCGTTCATCTTAAACATTGGAATTACCCTATGAACTTACTGGCAATCTTAGCATAGGAAGTAGTTTTTCAAGAGAGAATAGAGCATCTGTGACACTTTGTTCTAAAATGTTTGTCATGTCATAAAACGCACGTCAACGGAACCCTACATGAAGTATACATATTTTTCAGTGTGTCAGGTGTTGGGGATGGATGCCCCGGAATTTATGTCAATGGTGCCAATGGTCATTGCAGCAGATATTCAATATTACAATGCCAGGTTATTTGATTATGCTTCATATATTTCTAAGGAGCTTGACTCAGGATTGATGGCTATAAAGGGTGGAGCTTCCATTGTTCACCTTAGAAACTATTCATTGTTGATGCATTTGGTGCTATATTTCAGACAAGAGCTTGGGGTGTGGCCTCCGGAAATGAGAATTTCTCAAACTGGTAAGGAGGGTGAAACATTTCCTGTTCAATTATGGACTGCCATTTGGGACAGTAGGTTTGTTGGTTCTAGTTTTATTCATTTTGAGGAGTATTTTGTAAAGACATTGTATAAATTGTATCATTATCCTTGTAATCCTTCATTGACTGATGAGATCAAAAGTTTCCTTCGGCCTAAAGATTTTGATGGGCCAATTGACAATAACTGGGGAGATTGGTATTGTTTAGAGGGAGCTACTATAATCAGAGTGTATGGATTTGAAGATGCTCCTTTCATTCTGCCAAGGACAGTTCCAAATAGGGTTGCATACTTGGAAATTGTTAGACAAATGGATTACAGTAGTGTGATGCATTTCATCTCTTTTGGGAAGCAGGCATTTATGCCTAGTACTTTATGCTTTGGTGATTTCACTGTGTTGGCTAAAGAGGGATATAATTCAATTCTTGACAGATTGTTGCACTATAACATGAAAAGAGGACCAACCAGGAAATACTTTGACCCTGAGGGGTATATTCATTCAACCAAAGAAAGGATTAATTTTGGAGGGTATCAACATGTACCCTATCATTTTATTGATACAACATTGGATGAAGTGAGTAAGCAAAATGAGGAAATGGTCAAAATGGAAGTTACGGTCCGGAATGTTGTTGGAGATGCAGACACGTGTGAGCGCCAGGATTATTTGGACCACCTCAACAAGACTCACTTATGGCTAAATAGAGCCTAACTATTCTCTATTTTATGTTTATAATTTGTATTTTCTATTTCCGAAAGGATGCGTCCTTTCACATTCTCAATATATAAATGTCTATTTTGTAAACAATATGATGGAGATAATAGGATAGAGAGTAGAGAATACGGTGGAACACCATGTTTCACAGGGTTGAGACTATGCTGTATGTTTTGAAGCCATGGAAATATCAATGAAAATCATCTGATTTGCTGGCGAATTCTGGTGTCAATTGTTGTGTTATGCCTATTGAAAGAATTATTTGAGTTGTCTCTAAAATTGATGTTTCTTGGTTATTTAGATCAACATAACAAGTTTATGTCTGGTTTATCAGTACGTATTTTCCGTATCTATGTGATTAGTTGATAGGTTCTTTCAAGGAAGGATTAAACCCTTTTGGTTAATCATAGTAATCAAGGAATTTCATTTAGATCAGTAAGAAGAACTCAATAATCACAGCTTTGCATTTTTATACTAGTTATAAATAAATATGCCAAACAATTTGAATGAATCCAGAAAGAAGTTAGTTTATCTATAATTTCATTTGACTCCACATATTATATAAGGCACTGGTCTCACCGTTTTTCAATCATTTAGTTTTATTCATACTTTTTTACATTTGTTAACTGAGCGTATTAGGGTTTAATTTTAATGCTAGTATACAATATATACCAATTTTGTTTTATTTTGTCCATTTCAATTTGCCATCTTGGACAAATCATGGCATGGAGATAAGATCAATAGTCAAAGTCTGCTTTATTTATTATAGGTACACTTGCCGAGGTCTAGCAGTGCCTAGAGAGTAGAAGGTTTAATTCTTTCAAACCTTGTTCTATTACCCTAAAATGTTGTGAAAGCTTGGCAACCTTTCGTGGTTCAAACCTGCATTTTTGAGAGATAACAACATCCTTCAAAGTTTGCTTCATTCAAAGAACCTAGGTGTAATAAGATGTTGTAACAATGTATTATGCTTCTACTATGGATAAGAACACTAAATCCTACTTCTTATTGAACCAAGAGACCAATCCATCTCCCAAGAAGAATGCACTACCCCTTGTACTTCTCTAGTCATCCACACATTCTACCCAGTCAACATCAATATAAGCATTCAAAGAAATATTATTATCCTTCTTATACCATAACCCATAATTTAGAGTTCTTTTCAAGTATCTAAATTAAATTTTCACCACTTTCTCATGAGATTGCTTATGATTGTCTTGAAATACACAAACAAACATACTGCATGTATAATAACCTAGAAACATGTTGAGATATCAAAATGTTGTTGATCTATTCATACACTAATTGGAACAAGTACCTAAACATATGTTATGTACAATTGATAGGAACCCTAAACTATTTGTAGAACACTATCATTTAAGAACTGAACT
>VDFB02360452.1:0-23771 GCA_007258455.2 Sequoia sempervirens
GAGAGAGAATAACACAGGCAGAAATGATGGCCTTGTTAGGCTTTCAGACTACAATGTGAACCTGAGGTCTTAGATTGGGCAGGCTCCACGTGGCATTTTTGCATGGTCGGGGCATTGCACACAATCAAATTCTATTTGTGCTAGCGCTACGGCGGGATTGTGTGCAGCTATTTTTCAATTTTTTTCGTATTTTCTGTGTGATTAAATGTTTTGTGGATACATAAATGTTAAGAGTTGAAGTTTGCCTTCGTAGTAAATCTAGTAAAACGGAGGAATGTCGATGTTGGAGAGCATTGAGTAGATATGTTGTATATATGATAGTTGTGCTTTTATGTAATTGATGTTTAGAGTGTGATTAAATAGAGTTTATGTTTTTAATATTTTTTCATAAATTTTATTTCATCATACATAGCAACTAGATAATGGGGTTTTTTTAATAAGAAATGGGTTTATAAGCTATTCATGTAGAAATGAAGAACATTTTACATCAAAATCTTATTCAAGGTATAGAAATATATTTCTAATTAAAGATTTATTGAAGACATTTGCAAGTTGCTCATTAGTTGGTGTATAAACTAGCTCAATTTTCTTATTGAGGACATTGTTAGAGTAGTAAAGTCATCACCCAATTAATTAATTAATTGCATCACCTTTTGCTTTAAATTAGGCATAATCAGGCATACGATCTCCGTTTTTGGCAAACGAAATATCGTTGGAAAGGTAATTCCAAGCCCAATCCAATGGTGATAGTAATTTTTCCAATTTTTTCTCCTGTTTCATTCTACAGGTCTCTGAAGTCAGATCAACAATTTTCACTTCTAGGGGCATATCTTTTGCATACAGTCTTCATTTTTTGAAAACAAATAAGCATTGGAAAGCTCTTCCAGTGCTCTACACAGATCTATGATCCATTTTTCTAAAATATTTACCAGGCATTTTATTTCTATATTAGAAGTCAAATTTTCTTTTTTGGTGTATTTCTTGGGAAATGTGCAAAAGGATCAAATTTTTTAGTACAAAGACAATATTTTTTTGCATTGCAAGTTATATAGTGCTATATTTTTCATCCCATTCATATATCATTCAATTTCAAAACACAAAAAAACCTCAAAACATTCTCCTTACAACATACAACTATTATTAGTGGAAGAAAAACATAGAGATTAGTTTGAAGAAATTGGGGTTGTCTAGAGTAACCATGGGTACAAAGGTTGAACCAATAGCAACAGTAGAGAGGAGAAAATGGTTTAACAGATGTGATGAAGATTTGGAACATTACACATGTCTATGTCTCTTGATCTCTTATTTCACATTGAATCTTGCACTACACCTAACTAGATTTGGACCCAAGTGGAGTCCTTGTTTGGTAAGCAAGATTCTTTAAGGGGTTTTCAATTGGAGAATGAGTTTATAGGTCTGAATCCTAGATATTTTAGTAGCATCCAATATTTTTTCACAAAACTTAAGTCTCTCAGATTGCAGTTGTCACAATGTCCTAGTACTAAGCAGGATTCATAGTTGATTCTTTCCATCCTTGCAAAGTTGGGCCCTGGTTATTCAGTATTTGTTTCTACTTTCTATGCTACATGAGATGCACTCGGTAAGATATTTACCATTCCTTCACTTGATGACTTTTTTTCTTCTCTCACTCAAGAGCAAGAAAACTTGGTTCAGATGGGTACTCTGAAGTCTTCCAATTCACAGGCTCTAGTTGCCATTTAGAGTCCTAAGGAGAAGGCTTCATTTAGCATAGAAAATAAATAGACAAATAAACATGGGAAAGCAAAAGAATCATCTTTACATGCATCTTCTAAGTACACACCCTCTTCCAAAGGGGGATCATCTAGGAAGGAGAGACCAACTTGTGCTTATTGTCAGAAGCAAGGACATGATGAGCATTGTCGTTATGCTAAGCATATTGTTCATTTGACACATCTTATATAGCAAAATAATATACAGTTTCCATCTTCTATGTCTCATGGTCCATCACCTTCTTTTGCATCACCATCACCATCTACACATACAGGTACAATAAGCATTGCTAATGGATCCAATAAGATGAAAGGCCATGCCTTACATTCATCAGTAGGTCTTCAATTAGATAAATGGTTGCTTGATTGAGGAGCTTCTCATCATATGGCATCTTCACAGGATTTTTTTTCTACATTTGGTGCAAGCACCACACCACACATTCTATTGGGTAACAAAACATATGTAAGTGCTAGTGCGAAAGGTATAGTTGCCATTGATGATGGTATCTTTTAGGAGGTACTCTTTGTTCCATATTTGGCAACCAACCTCCACTCTGTCTATTAGATTACTCACACTGGATCAAGGAAGACAATGGAGTTTGCTCCTGACTCAGTTCTCATCAAGGATTTGCACACTAGGTAGACTATGGTAGTGGGAACTATTGGTCATGCTTCTAGGATTTATGACTTTTCTCTTTTTGCATCTAAGAAACCACCATTACCTATACCTAATATTCGCTCTCCATCATCAAGAGTACATATGGAGAAGAAGTACGGTCACTTGAACTTGTGTGTGCATTCAACCACCATAATTCCTGAGACTTCTTTAGATCTTCTTTCTCCTCCTCCTTCTTATTCAAAGATCATTCCTATTGAGTAGGACACTGTTCATGCATTCTTTGTATTGTTTGATGACTCTTGCCAGATATTGTATAGCTATTTTTTGAGTCACACATTGCAATTATTCATACCAGTCATTGCCTACAATTATCTGTGCCTTTAGAGGTTGCATATCAGGAGTCTTCAAATTTGTTTGGTCTTGGCATCATTTTTCTTGGTTCAGATATAGAGATTCAACACTCATCCTTTCAGGACATCCATCTTCAGGCTTTTTGTTCCTTCACTCTACATCGAGGTTCTTCAGCATCATCCTTTGGATTTTTTTATTCCCAAGGGGAGGAACACTGTTTTCCATTCATGGATCATTTTCTACATCCTACATCGAGCTTACACCATTGTGACAGGAGTTTCTTCATTGTGGGGGGCCTTCTAGTCTCCTATTCTTTCTCTTATGGAGATTCTTGCATATGTATTGATGAGATAAAAGTTGTCTTTGGGGAGTATCATATAACCCACCTTCTATTCTTCTCTCACTCTCATTAGTGCATTACATTCTTTTCTTTTCTCTCCTTTTGGATGGGAGTTTTATTCCCATGAGGTTTTCTCCCATTCTCCTCTTTTATGAGAGCTTAGCTTGTTGTACATGGGTACCTCATTAGCTGTTAGGGTGGGACCTATTCATGCATCCATTAAAGTATTTATTTATCATAGTTTAGTTTCTCCCTAGTTCATCTTAAGGGCGGGTGTTAGAGTAATAAAGTCACCACCTAATTAATTAATTAATAGGGTCACTTTATGCTTTATTACACTTAAGCTAAACTTATGAGTGCTTTTAATTCATTATTTGTTTTTATTAATTAGTTGCATTGTGCATGATTAAAGCTTCTAATATTAGAACATGTCTCATTCATTCCTATGAGGACACTTGTCATGTTTTAATATAACCCTAATCTAGGGTTAGCTTTTATCCTTTTCATAAGGATTATTTCATTGTAATAATTTATTAATTCACAACAACACATTCAACTGGCAGTTGTATACAGGTTATTTTTCATCACTACAATTGTCAAGTTATTTAGCACAATCTTGCTTGTTTATCTTTTCTATTGTGATAGGTAATTTTTGCAAGTGTTTCATGAGAGTTGTGGATTGAATCAGACAATTCCAATAGACTTGTTCATAAATAAAGTGACAATTTAATTCAATAATTTTTTTTTTATCATGGAACATTGTATTCTTGAACATCTTCAACACACTTTGATTGTCATAGCACATAATTGTGGGATTATTGTGGATGATGAACATCCTTAAGAAATTATCTAAACTATTTTGCTTCAAATGTTGGTGCAACAACTACCTTGTACTCAACTTCAATGAATGACAATGCAACATTAATTTACTTATTACAAACCCATGAAACAATGGTAGATCCAAGATTGAAGTAGTTATTGAGAGTTGATTTCCTAGAGTCTATGCAACTTGTCTAGTTTGAATTTGAAAAACTAGAAAGTTTGAATCTTCATTGTTCTAATATTCCAATATGAGTTTTTTTCTTCCTTGAAGATATCACAAAACTTGTTTGCATCTAATCAATGAATTTATTTTGGGTGAGTCATGAATTGAGAAAATATTCCAACCACATGAGATATGTTTCAACAAGTAGCAATCAAGGAAATATTCATGTTTTTTTTTATCAAAATTCTATATATTTTTCATTAACTACTTTACCATTTGGGTTTTTAGTCATCTTGGTCCTTGTCTCCATTGGTATTAGTAAAGATTTACAATCTTGGATTTTGAACTATTTGAGAAGTTCTTGGGTATTTTTATTTGAGAAATATTTTTTGAGGCATTTTCCACAATTCAATTCCAAGAAAGTAATTAAGTAATCCAAAATTAGACATTTCAAAATTTATCTTCATGTCTTCTTTTAATTCATCTATAAGTGATTGATCATTCCCAATAATAAATAAGAATGTTTGATAACAAAATTATTGTATAAATTTGGATCAACTTTAGATTTCTAATAATCCTTGAATAATATTCTAAATGAAATAAGAGGTAAGATACCAATATTTCAAGGTAATAAGGTAGTTACTATTGGCCTGCTACAATGATCTCATAACTGGGATTTTACGACCATGATTCAAAGAATGGACATCTAACCTGAATAGCTATTCGGTCATCATAGAGATGCATTTAACATGTCAACCTTGGAATGTAGACTTGAAATGGGTCAGCATTGTATGTGCACTAGGAATTCTCAAGTAGCCATCTCTAATCTACAATTGAGGAACACACAGTACTGAAAGTAAATTGTAGGGAGGAAATAAAGAAAATGCTAAACATTAACTAGAAACTAAGCTAAATTGAAATGCATAACAAAAATAAAGATCTAGGGCGAATAGACAAGAAACTACTCTATATGTTTTGGCTATAGGAACAAACATAGAAAGAACTTCTAGTGGTTGCAGGAATAGTCAATGCCAAATTTTGAATGAAGTACAAAATAGGAAATGATGACTAAGCTAATTATTCTAAAGAAAGGATTACTCACCAAGTGGGCCCCCTTCGATGAGTATCCACTAAAACTAATACAGACTCAAATACTCAAATTCATACTACCATCTCGTTCATTGAAAATTATGTAAATAGAGTAATTAGCATGGTTGTATTGAAAAGTAGAGTATGCTCAATACATTATCAATGTAATTTCCCAACAATTAAGTACTAAGAATCCTTTCAAAAGGAGATTCAAATCCATGTCTATTTTACCAGCTAAACAAGGTAGTCTGCTCCCACTAACTAGGATGATGCTATTTAGGGAAAGCAAGGAAAAGTGTGGCAGAGCATTTACCTCTATAGGGAATCCAATCAAACATGCACGCCCAAACATGGACTCTACACTGCAATAATGCCCGCAGTTACTCAATGCCATAAATATAGGCAGTTGCAATTGACTCCTTTGAGGAATCAACTGTAGCTATCCTTTAGTTGTCTCCTTTGAATGGTTCCCCTGCATGATCATCTGTCGATTTCCTTTGACAACTTAGCATCCACCAATCGTGTCCTCCATGGAAATGTCAATAGACATAATAATTACACATCTAAAATCACCTTATAGAACATTCATCAATCACACACAAAATTAATATAGTTAATTTGCATAATATGTTAATATCATTTAAACTTCACAAGGATAGGATAAACCCAATGTCAATGGTTTGAGGGAAACATTATACAAAATATTAACGTTCAATGACTAAAGTTCATGATAATGCAAACAAATAAACTATAAATTCTACCTAGGATTTAACCAAAAACTAGGCTCATCATCCCCCCAGCTTAATGTCTTGTTGGTCCTCTAGTAGTGGAAGTGTTGTTCTTTTGTTTGGCTAAGGCTCTGAAGTTTGCAACTACAAGTTGGAAAACATCTATTGCTATAGTACGTGAGTCTAGATCCCAATAAAATCCTCCCAATCTGTCATATCTATTCCACCTTTTCCTTTCTACATCAGCATCATACTGATAGAATCTGTAGTTTGGTACAATCCACATGAGAATGGGCAGCTGGAAGGTTAGGGGAAGCCAAAATCTCCCCTTTTCTCTACCAAGTTGGATATACCTATCAATTCTCTTCAATGTTGTAGCATAGTTGTGAATAGAATGGGGCTCAGCTTGTCTCAACTCATTTTTTAAACTATTCCATCGCTGAGCTAGATATCCTCTTATGAGCTTCTCTTTTGTTATTATCTTAACCTCATACTTAGTATAGACTGCTTCATTCTAGGGCATGATTGTGTTACCATAGCTTGGTCTAAGAAGCATCCTAAGCCATTCTCTACAGATATCCCTTGGGTTACTCGACTCAACCCTAATGGCTAAGTGGATATTAGATTTCATTCTCTTATAAGCATTGTTCTGCTCACCCCGATTAATTTCATTTTGTGCCCAAGACATCGCAGCTAAACATCCCCAACATATAGCAATGGATTCCAATCATGATCCTGCATGAAAGCATAATTGTGCAAATAAAATAGACATAATAGATTTTTCATCTCAAGGGAAACAATTATGTAGGCATTGAAGAATTCAACAGGAGTTTTAATGGAGGGATTTAAATCTGAAACAATTTTTGATAACTTGAAAGAGAGATATTCCTCTTTCAAATGCAGGGCATAAACCCTTGCAGGAGCTCGGCATTCAAGAATTTGTGGTAGTAGGTTCACAATGCCATCTACTTTCTTCTTTAAAGTAGCAATCTCCTCATTTTTTTCCTCAATAATCTCATCCCTCTCTTGGATTTCCTTTTTCAGTTTCTTCTTCTCTTGTTTCCATTCTCTTTCCCTCCTTTCTATTTCTTTCCATAGATTTAAGGTTGCTGCATGGATTGTAAAATTAGAAGGGTTATGAATTCCAACCAATATTTTTGTTGATGGTTGCTCCCCATATGGTACCATCTGCATGAACTCGAATTGTTTAGTTGTCTATGGCTCCAAGGGTACTATTTCTTCATCCTCTTCTTGTCGTAGGACCTCTTGTCCCTATTCCTAGTTTTGTTCTGGCTCTTGTTGTGCTTCCTGTTGTGGCTACAAGAACTTATGCCCCTATTCTTGGCTCTTCTTTAGGAACTCCTATTCATCCTCAAACTACTCTATGATACTAGCAAGGTCTACCAACATCACTTTTACTGCTTCCTCAAAGATATCTTCTTCCTTTTTTTCAACTTGCTCTCGTTCCATTGAAGCTTTCGTGTCCCCATGTGATGTCTCATCATGCCTAGGGTTTTTCTGTGAAGGTACACAAAAATTTGATCCAGGAGGTTTTGATTTCCTAGAGATGCTCTTACATTTTCCTTTGGCTATAGGATTAGTAGGGTCAACCTTTCTTTTCCTAGCACTCGAAACCTTTTCCTCTACAGGTTGGGTTTTGGATTTTTCTTTTTCTTTTCTTATTTTAGCCTCTTTCTCTCACACCCTAACTCTTATTAGGGTTTGCAAGGGGACATCAACATCAAACTCAAATGAAGAGTTTGCTTTTTTTGAATGTTATGCTTTAGAGGAACAAAAGTTTATGGCTTATTTTGCTATTGTAAGAGGATTCATACTAGAAATGGCACCATAAGTTGAAGCACCAGGGGTGGCTTCGACTATGCTTAATCTTCTGCTAGACCTACGAGATTGAGGTATTGACCTAGGTGGCAAATGCTTAACACTGACAAACCATTCTTGATGGTAATTTTGGTTAACTTGAAAAAATTCTTCCTAAGCCATTCCAGATACATCACACAAATATTTCTTAACTAACAATTTTATTAAGCAATGGTAGGAGATAGAGTTTCCCCTACCCTTTTGTGTTTCAGTAACCATGATGGAGAGAAGATTGTATAAGATATTGGGCACATTCATCATCCTTTCATGCCTCATGTGGCTCAAGAGTTTAAAATGTACTAAATGCAGGTTTGACAATCATCCCTCATAGGTGATATATCTTATAACATGTGAATAGCTGCCTACTTCCATGGTTCAGGAAGAGGCATTATTTTTGTGCCCTGCTTGTCAATGTTGATTGGTGGGTCACCATGTACTTTGAATTCTTCTCTAGTTGATCTAGTGTCCCTAGAGGTAGGATAATGCTCGCCATCAATAGGTAACCCTAAAATTTTTGCAATTCTCTCCTCAGTCACCACCACTTTTAACTCTTTTACCATGGCCTTGCCTTCTGAGAATATTTAAACGAATTTGAGGCAATGCCCTCATCAAAGCCATCCAGCTTTTTGAAATAATCAAACCATCCATAGCATTGAAATTCTGCCAGACATTATGCATCTTGCAACAAAGTGTCATGAACTAGGGGCTCATTTTGAGTTAAGCCACCTCCCATTGTCTGAAATTATCACTTAGCAAAAATTTCCTTCCTCTCCAATTTTTGAAAACCACCACCTTTCTGCTAATTTTTTACTACTAGTGTCGACTAAATTTCCTTCTTTGTCTCTACTTTTTACCATTTATTTCTTATACTTAAGATTATGACAAGCAAATTAAGACAAGGAAAGGGGTGATAAATGAGAGTGATAATGGAAATAATTGGTGGCTCAGTTCACAATATTTCACACATGCAAGCTAGATTTTCAAATCAACTTGTTTAAATTTCTTGACGTAGCCAGATTATGATTTAACATAAGAGTATTTTATTTGCATTATTCTCCCCCAAGCCTAATTCTAGACATGTGTCAACACATGTGGGAAGGATGTGGTGGCTTGATAGGAAATAATGACATATTATGAAATCACCTATAATAATGTGCGATGATTAAATAAATGTGCTTAAAAGGTAATTAAAAGATGAGAATTACCACATATATACCTGAGCGTGTGAAGGTTGCATTAAAAAGATCATGGAGAGAAAGTACCGATTTTCCTTTTTAGAATTGATTGAGCAATTAATTAAGAGTGAAGTTAAGTGGAGTGAGGTGAAATGAAATGATGGAAAAGAGAGAGAAAGGTGGTACGAATGGACGGATGGGCAGATGGGTGAAGAAGTGGATTTCCACTAAGGTGGAAATCTTTATTATGAAAAATACATACCTTAATTCAGCCAAAAGGTAGGATGCTAGGTCCACCAATTTCGGATGCAAGAAGCTCGTGTATTGAACATTGGGTGAATTGTTGCAGGGGCCCTTCCTTGGAGGCTAGCTCAAGTAACTTGAATTTGTCAGGGTCAATGATAGTGGGCTGAACAACTCCATTAGGAAAGAACTTAGAAATGTCGAATGGTCCTAACCACTTGGTCTACAACTTTCTGGCATTTACTTGATGCTTTAGGTCATATAACAATACCCAATCACCTGATTGAAACTCGTTTTCCCAATCATGCCATCACATCCTCTAATTTTGTATTGCTTCAATGTGGTGCAATGCTACCCTTCTAATTTCATCCAAAGCAATTAGATGCATGACCAAAATAAGAACATGGGTCAAGGCTTCCTTAGAAAATGCTTTGTAGCAGTCTTTTGTCCATTGGAGTTCAACATCTCGTGTTAGACGAGTGTACAATGGCAAGGGAAAATGGTATTTCCTAGTGGTAGCATTAAGTTTGATGTAATCAACACAAACTCGCCACTTCCCTCCCTTCTTTAGAAAAATTACTAATAAAGACATCCACTGGTTATTTGAAATAACATAGATAGATCCAACATGTATCAATTTTTGCAACTCTGTTTTAATAGGTTCTCTTAATGCATGGTTGATTCTTCGTTGAGGTTTCCCTACTAGTTGGAAATCTACTATGATGTATATTTTTTTAACACAAAACTTAATCGTCCCTTCATATCATGGTAGTCCCATGCAAATGCATGTTGATGAGACTTTTGCAATATTTTGTGTCCATATGGCAACATGGTATGGAATATGCCTGTTCCTGCAGAAAGTTTCTCTACAAATAGAGTGGTTGCAGGAAGAGTGGCTACATGAAGAGTGACTATAGGAAGAATGACTGTAGGAAGATCGGGGGGAAGCATCTAGATAGAAGTAGATAGTGATGTTTGTCCCTATTCATAATGGTTCTAGATTATAATAGATAACACTTCTTCTTCATCTTGAAACTGCAATAAAAGACTTCTACCTAGTATCATTTGTTGTTCCACTGAGTTAACTTCCCCAGCTTCCTCATTGACATCTGGATATAGAGAGAAAATCATGAGTTCTACTAGATGCTCCCAAGAGTCTAGAAGGTCTATATCATCAAGATCCATATTGGAACCATTAACAAGTTGTAGGACAGTAGGAGGAGGCCTCATACATGCAACAATTAGCTATTGCAAGATGTGCTTAATCATCACATTCATTGTTGCCCCTAAATCACTCATGGAATTCTTCACTACAATCCCATGGATAAAAACTGCTACTGTAGGCTTATCTTGATCACTATACTTGGGAAGGGTCACTTTTCCAACCATGAATTCAGTGAGATGTCTCATCACATAGTCAAGTATTTCTTTTTTTCTTCTGGATTCATGAGATAAGCTTCCTTGATAGCTTTTCCATATAGAGGAATATATTTTATGGAATGAAATAGGGATATCTGAACACATATATGCTTTATTTGATCCATGATGTGAAAAGTTGTATCTTCCTTGTCTTCCTTTACTTGGCAACTTCCCAATCCTGAGGGAATGGAGGCTCTTGTTTAGGATGTTTAGGTACTATTGACTAAATAGGATCATTCAGAGGTTCTAGTTCCTCTTCCATGGGTAGCTCCATGATGTTGGGTGTGGAAATAATTGGCATAGTAGTTCTTGAACACATGTTAATATTACTTACACTCACAACATATGTAGGGAGTTCATTTGAATTGGTAAAGTATATTGATTGTGGTTGTGGTGTGTTATTGAGGTAGGGTGTGGGATGAGCTGGTTGCTAAGTAAGCTTGTGTGCACATTTATCATAGGTTGTTATGGTTGAGAAGGTGGTTGCATGGAATTGACTACCTGGTTTGGCCCAGAAAAAAGATAATGGAGTTGGTAACATACCTTGTTCTCGAACCCAGGGCTTCCTCTATTCATCAAGGTGGCCTTGATATTCCTCAATCTGAATTGGTTTGAGCTCAGGTGGAATCTTGTTGTCAATGTTATTTACCATCTTGCATCTACAATCCTTCTTTTGTTTGTAATGAGGGCAGTGTTTTGTCAACGTTTCCTCTACCTCCTTATGTTTATCTTTGGCTTGAAGTGTACTTAGTTGAGTAGCTATATTGTTTGTAACATCCTACTTGAAGTCTGTGAACAAACCAGTAATCTCCATCCTTGGAACTCCACTGGTAGAAGATTTGTAACTTCTTTCTTCTTTTGAGGCTACTCTGGAATAGTCCTAACATATTTCCTTGATATCATCCCAAGAGACTTGAGTGATATCTCGTCCTGCCATCAGCTCCAAAGCATCAATGTAACTCTCATTGATTCCTGACAAGAAAAGCAGCTTTTGAGATTCTTCATTGGGTGTATGGTGTGGATATTCTTGCGTGCAAGACAAGGACCTTGAAATGTAATCTTCCAAGCTCTCATCTGCCTTCTGCTGCATCCTAAAGGAATCACTTCCTTTTGTATCACTTCCCCAACAATATTCCTTGTATTTTCCAAAGAACTTTGTCTTCATGTCATCCCAATTCCCCATGGTATTTCTACCTAGACTCAGAAACCATCCTAGTGCAGCTTCTTTTAAAGTGGTACGAAATAGTTGAAGCCTAGGAGCATTAGTGGTATAGTCACAATCCTGGCAGAGTAGCTCATATTCAAATAAGAAGGTACCACCCATGTTTCCTTGATGGATTCTCAAGGCAAAGGGATATCAATCTTATTTTGATCTTGAGTGGAAGCTTCAGAACTAGTCAGTTCAAGATTACATCAACAAGAAGGGAAATGGTTCTTCTTCTTTGTCTCTGAGTAGATTTGGAATCTCAACTAGTTGCGTGATATCAACTCAGCATCAGCTAGCTCACACAAAGAATGAGCAAAAGAATAGCAGATCATTACTCATCTAAAAAATGGGGTGTATTCTAAGAACAACCCAAAAGAAATGCTATAATAGAGAAATTATTAATGACTCTGAAGAACTTGGAACCTTGACACCATCCCCGACAATGATGCCAAAAATGTTGCCTTCTACAATGATCTCATAACTGGGCTTTTACAGCCATGATTCAAAGACTGGGCATCCAACCTAAATAGCTATTCAGTCATCATGGTCAATTAGACATCTCTAATCTACAGT
The DNA here is from genome assembly GCA_007258455.2 of Sequoia sempervirens. Lineage (NCBI taxonomy): Eukaryota > Viridiplantae > Streptophyta > Pinopsida > Cupressales > Cupressaceae > Sequoia > Sequoia sempervirens. The sequence goes on from VDFB02360452.1 coordinate 12,359, forward strand.
TGGGTATGTGCAGGATCATCATGGAAAAAGTAGGCCCTTAAGTGGCAAAAAAATCAGAAAAATTAGAGTTAGGCAACTTGACATAAAAATTTGAATAAGTTATCTATATTATTTCAAAATAATGGAAGAATAGAATTTGTAGCAAATGGAATGTAGTTTCTAAACTACTAGGTTTGTTTAAAAACAAAAAAAAATCTATTTAGTGAAAATTTGAAATTTCAATGTAGTAGTACTTAAATTTTAGGGAAAAAAATAAGAAGTAGGTGTCTGTCGACCACCTTAACCACAATAAAATAATAATATTTTTTCATAATATTTTAGATATAAGTAGAGGACTCATGTCCCGATGTGATGCATATTTTTATATTTTTTCTAAATAAATAATTAATTATGAATTTTTATTATAAATTTTAAAAAATATAAAAAACTCAATGTTCTAACCACCTTAACTTGGTCAAAACTCATGAAATTCATTTTTTTTTAATCCTACAGTATCCAAAGCATAGAATGTGACTGATGTTTTGGATTCAAAAAATGTGATACCGTTTGAAAGCTATAAATGTTTTTCAATCAATCTATCAATCAGGACTTTACTCATAATTTGAATAGAAAATGAATAATAATTACTTTATTAAGTTCAAAGTAAAGCATAATTTATATTGGTGGAAGGTTGAGAATTTCCTTTAAAAATCCTTTTCATTTCATCAATTTTGGGTAAAAAAAAAGTTATCAGCCACATACCCATCAAATTGCCAATTTTTGGCCCATCATGAGCTTGCACATACCCAGATAAGGAACACACAGTACTGAAAGTAAATTGCAAGGATGAAATAAAGAAAATGCTAAATATTAACCAACAACTAAGTTAAACTGAAATGCATAATAAGAATAAATATCTAGGCGAATAGAAAGGAAAGTACTATGTCTATTTTGGCTGCAGGAACAAACATAGAATGGGTAGTTTCTAGTGGTTGCAAGAGCACTCAATGCCATATTTCGAATGAAATATAGAACAAGAAATGATGACTAAGCTTATTATTCTAAAGAAAGGATTACTCACCAAGTGGGCCCCCTTGGATGAGCATCCACTAAAACTAATACAAACTCAAATACTCAAATTCAGACTACTATCTCATTCATTGAAAATTATGTAAACTGAGTAAGGGTATGTTCAGGATCATCATGGAAAAAATAGGCCCTTAAGTGGCAAAAAATTTAGAAAAAACAGAGTTAGGAAACTTGACGTAAAAGTTTCAATAAGTTATCTATATTATTTCAAAAATATGTAAGAATAGAATCTGTAGCAATTTGAATGTAGTTTCTAAACTACCAGGTTTGTTAAAAAAATCTATTTGGTGAAATTTTGAAATTTCAATGTAGTGGTACTTTTTCAAGGAAAAATAAGTAGGTACATCTGTCTAACCACCCTAACCACAATAAAATGATAACATATTTTTATAATATTTTAGATATAAGTAGAGGACTCATGCGGATGGATATTTTTAGAATTTTTTCCAAGTAAATAATTAATTATGAATTTTTATTAAATTTTATAAAAATATAAAAATCATATGTTTGACCACCTTAACTTGGTCAAAACTTCATGAAATTCATTTTTTCTTTTTTTAATCCTATAGTATGTGAAGCATAGAATGTGACACATGTTTTGGATTTAAAAAATGTGATACCATTTGAAAGCTATAAATGTTTTTCAATTAGCCTATCAATCAAGACTTTAGTCATAATCTAAATAGAAAATGAATAATAATTACTTATTAAATTAAAAATAAAGTATAATTTATATTGGTGGAAAGCTAAGAATATTCTTTAAAAACCCTTTTCATTTCATCACTTTTGGGTAAGAGAATTATAATCATCAACCACATACCCATCATATTGCCACTTTTTGGCCCATCGTGATCCTACACATACCCGTAATTAGCATGGCTGTATTGAAAAGTAGAGTATGCTCAATAAATTATCAATGTCATTTCCCAACAATCAAGAACTAAGAATCCTTTCAAAAGGAGACTCAAATCCATATTTATTCTACCAACTAATAAGGGTGGTCCACTCCTACTAAATGGGAGGATGCCATTTAGGGAAAGCAAGGAAAAGAGTGGCAGAGTGGTTATGTTTGTAGGGAATCCAATCAGACATGCATGCCCAAACGTGGACTCAACACTACAGTAACACTCATGATTGCTCAATGCCATAAATATAGGCGGTTACAATTGACTATCATGGAGAATCAATTGTCATCGTCCTTCAATTGTCTATGAATGATTTCCCTACATGATCATCTTTTGGTTTCCTTTCCCAACTTAGCATCCACCAATCGTGTCTTTCATGGCAATGTCAATACACATAATAATTGCACATCTAAAATCACCCTAGAGAACATTCATCAATCACAAGCAAAATTAATATAGATAATCTGCATAATATGTTAATGTCATTAAAACTTCACAAGGATAGGATAAACCCAATGTCAATGGTTTGAGAGAAACATTATATTAACATTGAATGACTAAAGTTCATAACAATGCCAGCAAATGGACTATAAATTCTACCCAATATTTAACCAAAAACTAGGCTCATCAGTTACAAGACAAGAATATTCAAAAATCTTCATTAATAGCAATGATGAGTATAAGATTGAGGATGAGGATGTGATGATTTTTTTTGTGTATTCCTTGGAGGAAATTGCAAAATAGTGGTATAGAAACCTTCTAGATAATATTATCTAGGCATGGTAGGAGTTCATGAGAGTTTTTAGACTAAACAATGTAGGGAATGTAATGGATCTCAATTTTTTTTCATGAAAATAGTACATATCAATTTTTTAAAACCAAGCTTGGGGATCTCATTTCACACCATAAAATATCTTTTTTGATGGCATATCAAAAGTTCCTTGCCCTTTCCAAAAAAATAGGAGGCTATGTCACATATATCTCATCTATCAATATGATTTTGACATCCATTTGGTGGATTTTACAATTGTGTTGGGAAGTAACTACTATCAATATTCTAATGCTGATCGTCTTTGTGATTACAGATAATGTTTCCTTTCAATCATCATCTTCAATTTTTTTATATCATACTTTAGCTACCAATATTACCTTATGATTTTCAATTGAGCCATTTGACTTAAACTTTATTTTGAATGCCCATTTACAATCAATGGATTCTTTACCAATAGGTAATGACCAAATCCTATGTATGCTTTAATGAATTAAATCCATCTCTTCATTTATAGCACTCTTACATTTTTTTATTTCTTTATTTCCCCAAAAGGTCTTAGTTCATGTGCACTTAGAATAGGTGTCATCAAGGGAAAAATGACCTCAAAATCCTACAATTTTATGGGTGATTCCTTAATCATTATAATCTCCTTAGAGGTGTAGTGTCAAAAATTGTCACCCTTAACAATTCCACCCACCTTGACACCCTATTTTTCACATAACTTTAATTATAATAATAATTTACCAATTTTGAGGGAAAATTAATAAAATATATTTAATTCCCTATCATCTATATAAATTCAGCCCAAAAAGTGTCAAACAAGTTTGCCAAGGGTTCCCTTTTCCAAAAATATTTTTTTTAAATGTTTTAAATTTTGATTAGTGGGCTTTTATGATTTGAAAATGACCCAATTCGGCCTCCACCCAAAAGGATTAATCAAAATGCATATTTAAGCATGTTTTCCTATCATTTTAAGCATTGAGGAGGCAATTAATGAATGGAAGAAAAAAATATTGAGGAAATTACATCAGTCAAGGGTACTCAATGGAGATTTATGAGTATTATTTCACTTTCATTTTTAGACAAGCATCATGTCAAGTCTTCATCATGTTTTTATGTAAGTTTTTTCATGTTTTATGATCATTGTTTTTGTGACCAATAAGCCTTTTAGGTATTCAAATCAAATCAAGAAAATTGTAATCAAGCCTTGAGGAGATGTGTATGACTTCAATCCTTCAATGGGATGAGATTTGAGTGGTGAGTTGCAACAATTTTTTATTCATCTTTCATTTATTATTTAGCCTTTATCCCTTAAAAGGATAAGCTCTCTTTCATCAATTTTTTCATTATTTTGGGTAAAAATTTTGTAATCCCTTTTAACAAATTACAAAACTTAATTTCAACCATAGTTATGTGACATAGAATCTCTCCTCTTGAAAAGGGGAGGAACCCTTCTTACTACTTATTGAAACTAAGGAAAACTAATCAAATATGTAGAACAATGTACACTACAATAATGATATGGGGGTGTGTCACATTCATGTGATTCTCTCTTGCTTCAAAGAATATGTTTTACAATGTTTCACGATTTTAATCTCTAGATGCAATGCAACTTCAAATGAAAACTAAGCAGTAATTCCAATACTCCTAACTTGTCAAAGCAAAGTCTAGGAATACCAGTATGATAAAGACAAGTAACAAACAAAAAAGCTCACGGAGGCACAAAGTCATTCCATAGTTTTCGATAGGGAATTCTTCAAAATAGTAACCAGTGTTATAAAAGAAGCACAAATTCTTCGATGTACTTCACAATTAGATCCATGAAAAGCATGATAAATTATAAGAAAAAGGTCTTATAGAGAATTCACCAATAACATCAGCATTATCACAATTTCAAGCAATGGGTCTAGCTCAAAGTCTACACAGATTTACTCAAAAGCCCTCCAATCTCAATTACTAAACATTGTCAATTCATTTAAATAACAAGATAATTGTCCCAACAAAAATTTTGGTGTGCAACTTAGCTTCTTTATTGATCGAAAATAGTATTACAAAAATGAACTCAAAGTTTCAATATTACTTCACAATTTGGTAGCACTTTGTTGCATTAGATAAAGGTCAATAATACAATAGAAACCTCTCATATTTATAGGTGAGAGAGGAGAGCTAAACTAGGAAAAACCCTAACTAACTATTGACTTATTCAAACATGATGTCCATGAATGTAGGAGAACATCTCCATTTTTACATGTAATTACAATTTGCAAAATGACATGTAAAATGTCAAAACCTATTTGTACACAAAGCATGAAAATGCTAAAGCTGGGAAATCTAATGTAAGGAAAAAAATATCCTTCTTCAACATCTTTCTTCATGAAAACTTCATGATGATGTGCAATTCATGATGATGAGGTTTCTTGAGATTGAATGCTTTCTAGTGTAATTCTCAAATCTATTGAATAAGTTGTAAATCCATCATTTTGTTCATTGAAGCTATTGAGAAAGCTTCGTCTTCAAATTCTTCTTGAACCATTGATGAACACTTCTTTGAAAAACTAGAACATGGGAAGAACTTTCTAGTTGTACTTCAAAGACTTCTTGATTGGTAATAGGAAAGAACTTGATCAAAACTGGTCTAGAATTTGGGCACAAGAGATCAGAATGTATGCAAGAGTAGGCTTTAACAATTATGATGCAAAGGTAGGAAAATTTGAGGTTTTAGCATAGTTAAATTGTACTTCAGATGTAATTACTCAAATTTTCAAGAAACTACATATTAGATGTAAATCTAAGTAATTTCATGGGTTTGGGAAACTTAGATGTGATGATGAAAGAGAATGAAGTGGAAACGAGAAAACTAGCAAGTGGATGTGAGCAATGGAGTGACAAAAATTGAGTGAAATAGGTGAAACAAAGCTTAGAATGCATGTTTGGAAGTTCTTGTGTGTTAGTAAAATTTTCAAAAATTTGTCCAAGGGCACTAAAAATCAGTGCCCTTACACATTGAGGAAGTTCATTTCGTGTAACTACACTGAAAAAATGTCACTTTTACATACTGAGATAAACTTCACAAATATTTTGGTGTATGAGTGCTTTTCACAAATATTTTGGTGTATGAGTGCTTTGACATCTTGAGAAAGACTTGGTAGTTTCATACATGAGTAGTATTTTTTAGCACTTATACATATCAGGGAATTTTTGCATTGGCACTAAAAATGTTTTCCATTACATCCTTTGGTAAACACTCTTTCCAAGTATTTGTGTATGGGCATGGATTTTTAGCAGTTTTACATATTGAAGAACTTGGGTAGTTTCATGCATAGACGATAAAAAAAAGAGCTCATTCATTTCAATATGTAAAGGTGGTGAAAAACTAAGCTTTTACATGTCAATATGTAAAGGTGGTGAAAAGTTGAGCTTTTACATGTCAATATGCAAAGGCGGTGAAAAACTGAGCTTTTAAATGTCAATATGTAAAGGCAGTAAAAAATTGAACTTTTACATGTCAATATGTAAATGCCCTGAAAAACTAAGCTTTTACATATGACTTGTGGTTTGAGATGCATAAGCACTCAAAAACTCCAACATTACATGTGCAAGAGTGAAAAAATTTAGTGACATTACATGTAGATCTCGAGGGAAAAATTCAATGACATTAAATGTTGGAAAATATGCAAAGGCACTAGAAAACCCCAACATTACATGTGCTAGAAAATTACTAAGGCATGGAAAATATGTAAAGGCACTAAAAAATAGAGCTCTTGCATGTGCAAAAGAATTTCTAACTCCCAAAACTAAAATTTTGCAACTAGGTTTAAAATGTGAATGTTGATAAACTAACAAAGCTTAATGCTCAAAATAAATTTTTTAGGGTGGGGAACCATGCATGAGGACCAATGCAATTCACCTCATTTTGTGTGCTTAGAGTATGTGGGCTATGAAATAGAAAAGTTTCGTAGGGGTTATCCCACGAATTGAGCACACTAAATTTGAGGATAATAGTTGGCTCTAGCTAGGGAGCTTCCTTCATTCATTCTTGGAATCGATCAAATGGAGAATAACTATAGAATCCAAGCACCTTTATCCTTCCATTGGGCATAGAGTTAGGTGAAAAAATAGAAAGACATAAAAAGGCTCAAATGAAAAAGAAACCTTTTTTTACCAGAAAGTAGGTGAATCAGTGATAGGTCCTCTCCTTTTGTCCCATGATGCATCATAAAGTTTCATATACCAAGATCCCATACATGATTACGATAATGTTGTAACCCTTCAATTTTTATTTGATACCAACTCCTCTAAAAAATCATTAACTTAGCATCACCTTGGGTACGAAAGTTTTTATTTCCTTTCTTACATGCAACCTCCATTCTTAACAACAATGCTTCATAATTTTCTTTGTCATTATTATTGTCGAATTGCAACTTGAAAGTAAAAGGGAAGATTTTTCCTCTAGGAGGTATGGGAACAATTCTCGTTCCTGATCGAATGGAAGAACAACTACCATCAAATTCAATATTCCAAACATTGTTTGGATCTACTAAATTGATAACTTCAAAATTTGTGGCTTCTTTATTTGAAGAATATTCTCCATTTGAAGAAGACTCTCTATCTAAAGACAATTCCTTACCTAAAATAGATTTTGTATTTGAAGAAGATGAGCCATCAATTTTTGTCTCTATGCTTGCATCTATAGCCAAAAACTCAGATATTTTCTCAACTTGCATAAAGTAAAAAATCATCTCAAGAGACTCAAAGAGAATATGAGCTTTTGGGTCACCCAATCTTGTTACAGAAAACTTTTCCTCCCTTTCTGGAAACAACTTATTCATAACACCCTTGATGGGTATCCTTGCCTTTGACATATCCATTTTGAGCTCTCCTCCCACATCTTTGCAAAAATTGCATCCAAGTACTTGAGACCATAGGATGCTGGAACATCTGCTACCAAGAGTCGTCTTGATTTTCTTTTAAAGGTACACAACAAATGAAAACTATGCATGCTTAATCTACCCAATTAGAGGCATAGATTTATTCTCCATGGAGAAGCAACAACCAAATTTTTTTGTCTGATTTAGACACAAGGTAGTAGCTACCTTAGCAAGCATGACATTGTTAGATGCATTGGATTCAATTACATAATTGCTTAACTTGAAGCCACTAGAAATGAGATGTAGAAAGGATCAATATTTTCTAGAATTGACGAGGGAGTGAAAACTAAGTTACTTTGTAGAGGCTTAGGCTTTGGGGTAGCAGGAGTATCTAAAGGGATTTCTTTAGATGGATTAGTTCCTTTATCCTTCACAAACTTAACAAGCCTATCAAATTGCTCATGATTGTTTTTCAATTATTTGGCTTTAGACATTTGGATTTTTTTCCTCTTTGCATGATCAATGATATAAAAATCTTGAAAGGAACTTTGTAATGAAGATGTAGTAACTTCATTTATGGGTTTAAAAAAAGGAACACTAGTATTAGGAACTTGAACATTCGCCTTTATAGCTGCAGGAACCACAGGAGGAGAACAAGGAGTACTTGTTTATTTGTTGTGTCTTTCAGTTGCCAAGGCAAAGGAAAACCTCTTTTTGCAATGGTTACAGGTGATTTTTCCTTTTCTTTTGTATTATCCACTTGATTTTGGTAAAGATAATTTTGTTGTGACCATGTAAAGACAACATATGTATCAATCACTAAGTCCTTATCATTAGATTCATTTGCTACTTGCGAAAAAAATAATATTGGAGTCCTTAGCTGGGTCCATTTATTCATTTTGAAATAAATCATCATTTTCTTCTATAAGATACTCTAGTTGTGCATACTCATCTTGCTCTACTTCATAATACCCTACTGTTGCATTAGTAGGTGGAGCCTCCAAAGAAAGCCTTCCTTGTGGTGTAGGAAGATGATTCTGATTTCTTTTCCTAGAAAAATTAGAGAAGTCCTTCTTGGCATATCCTTGTAAGTATTATTATTAGAAACTTGCTTCTTTAAGGCTAACAACTCATGTGCTAACCTTTGAACCATAGGATCAAAAAAGTTGGAATTGGTGTTAGAGGTTGAAGAACTTGACACTTGGCCCTTTCTGTTTACATTTGTTTGTATTTCTTCAGCAAGAATCAAGCCATATTTCTCTAGCAAGAATCAAGTCATCTTCAAGACTTGCAGCTAACTAAATTGAGCTTCTTCAACATTAGCAAGAGCTATCCTACGTAAAAGGGAAGTTGTGTATTTATGAAGAAACACTTTAATAATGGTTTGTTGGTTTAGCCACCATAGGAATCCTTGTCACTAGCTTATTAAACTTGGCCATGAACTCACTCATGGGTTCATGGGCCTCTTTTTGCATGGTTGTAAGTTGTGCCAACAAGGCATGTGCATCTTCAGCCAGTTTGAAAATTTCTTCAAACTTGGTGCAAATGGTATTCTAGTTAGTAACCACAGCAGTAGGAAGAGTATAGAACCATTCTGCAACTACTCCTTGTAAAGTTTCAACAAAGAATCTCACAGGAACATCTTCATGTTCAAAACCAAGAACACCACAAACAATGTAAAAGGCAGTAATGTGTTCATCCAGATGTTGCTTTCCATCACCATAAAAATTTAGAATATTAGTTCATGAAACATGAGGAAGCTCATGCAAAGGGCCTACCAAACTAAGAGGACCAAAAGCATTTCCTCATGGTCCAACAGGTGGTTGAGCCATGATAATTTGTATGAAAGGTACTTGATCTAGAACTCTATGAAAAATAGAAGACTCACTTGGGAGAAAAGATCTTAGTCTTCATGGAGGAAAGCTTGTAGTTCATTATAATGGTGACCTTGTTCATGGAGGAGAAGGAAGAATATTATGACATTGCAACAATTGGAAGAATGGATCAACCACTCCTTGTGCTCTTAGATCCTGTCTGTAACTTCTATCTCCCAGAGTGAAGACTTTGAAAAGAAAGAAATTTTAGCAACAAAATATGCACAAACCAACAATAAGAAAACTGGAGTAATTATTCACTTCAATCAAATGCACATGAGGCTTTGATTGTGTGCTTCGATCCCTAGTGGAGTTGCCAAAAAACTGTTGGGTGAAAATTCTATAATCCCTTTTAACAGATTATAAAACTTCATTTCAACCACAATTAAGTGAGATAAAATATCTCCTCTCAGAAAGGGGAGGTGCCCTTCTTACTGCTTATTGAAACTAAGGAAAACTAATCAAATATTTACAACAATGTATAGTACAATAATGATATAGGGGTGTGTCACATTCATGTGATTCTCTCTTTTTTCAGAGAATACGTTTTAAAATGTTTCATGATTTTTATCTTTGGATGCAATGCAACTTCAAATTAAAACTAAGCATTAATTATGATACTCCTAACTTGTCAAAGAAAATTCTAGGAATACCAATATGATAAAGACAAGTAAAAAACAAGAAATCTCATGGAGGCAGAAAGTCGTTCCATAGTTTTCGATAGTGAATTCTTCAAAATAGTAACCAACGTTGTAAAAGAAGCACAAAGTCTTCAATGTACTTCACAATTAGATCCATGAACAACATGAACAATTATAATCAAAATTCTTATAGATAATTCACCAATAACATTAGAATTATTAGAATTCCAAGCAATGGGTGTAGCTCAAAGTCTACACAAATTTACTCAAAATCCCTTCAATCTCAATTACTAAACATTGTCAATTCAATCAAATTTAACAAGATAATTTTTCCAACACAAAGTTTGATGTAAAAATTAGCTTCTTTATTGATCAAAAATAGTTTCAAAAAAATGAGCTCAAAGTTTTAATATTACTTCACAATTTGGCAGCACTTCGTTGCATAAGATAAAGGTCAATAATACAATAGAAACCTCTCATATTTTTAGGTGAGAGAGGAAAGCTAAACTAGGAAAACCCTAACTAACTATTTACTTATTCAATTTTGATGTCCATGAATGTGGGAGAACATCTTTGTTTATACATGTAATTACATTTTACAAAATGACATGTAAAATTTCAAAACCTATTTACATAAAGCATGAAAATGCTAAAACTAGGAAATCTAATCTAAGGAAAAAAATAGCCTTCTTCAACATATTTCTTCATGAAAACTTCATGATGATGTGCACTTCATCATTGTCTAGAATTGCAGTGTACTTTGGAGATGACAAGCTTTTCTAGATTGACTCCTCTAGTGAGATTAAATGCTTTCTAGTGTAATTCTCACATCTAGAATAAGCTAGAAATCCATCATTTTATTCATTTAAGCTATTGAGAAAGCATCATCTTCGAAATATTCTTGAACCATTCATGAACACTTCTTTGAAAAACTAAAACATGGGAAGAACTTTCTTGTTGTACTTCAAAACCTTCTTGCTTGGTGATAGAAAGAAATTGATAAAGACTTCTCTAGAATCTAGGCACAAAAGATTAGAATGTATGCAAGAGTAGGCTTTAACAATTCTAATGCAAAGGTAGGAAAAATTGAGGTTTTGTCATGGGGTATTGCACTTCAAATGTAATTACTCGAATATTCAAGAAACTGCATATTGGATGTAAATTTGAGCAATTTCATGGGTTTGGGAAACTTGGATGCGATAATGATGGAGAATGGAGTGGAAATGGGCAAACTAGCAAGTGGATGTGAGTAATGTAGTGAGAAAAGTTGAACGAAATGGGTGAA